>JAJEJO010049658.1:1031510-1188001 GCA_020662805.1 Glaucomys volans
GGGGGGGGGGAAGGGGACAGGGAGAAAGCAACTTGGAGATTTTCACAGAAATGGTTCTCTGCTAAAGTTATAAAATAATTTTACAGATGCACATGTATTAACTATTGATGACTAGCTGTATGTCACTTTATGATGCCACATCAGCCTGAAATGGCAAATCTTCATTATCTGAATGTGTTAAAAAAAAAAATCTTTAGTTTTTGATTCATTATTATCAGAAAAAGTTAATGCGGTGGGGTGAGTGCAGACTATGAACCCAGACTGTAGTGTGAATTTTGGCTCTGTTACCTCCTAACTACCTGACTTGGGCAAATTATTATATCATTGACTATCAGTATCCACATCTCTTAAAATGGAGATCATAATCTATGTTGCTAAGAGAATTTAATTAAATTATGAAGCATGTGCAGTAGTGTACTGGGCATTTATTAGGACCCAATAATTAAGAGCTCTCAGTATCATGAGAAAGGGCTAATAAGAGGGTTTCAAGATAAGGAACAGAATTGTATGGATTTATTCCTAATAAATTACTCAATTTGGGGAATTTCATGAACTTTTCACTCATAACCTTTGTGCTACATAAGAAAAGCACTATCCTGAGTCATTTTTTAAATGTGCCTCTCTTTGAGTCGAATTTGATTTCTGTACTTTTCTATCAATGCTTACAGACACATTTTAAATTTTACCCTACATTTTCTACTAGAAAATAATAGTATCTGTGTGGTAAAGGAGTTTGCATAAAACAGTTTTCAAGTGTAGAACAGGACATGGAATATTATTCAAGTTTGAAAAATACCATAACCAGATGAAGGTTCAAAAATGTGAATCACTTGGCAATAGCCTTTTAGATTACTTTAGTGTATATTGGTGGGCTTACCTTCGTAAGAGGGCAGGAACGGTCCTTTTCCTTCCCAGCTTATCTGTGTGCTTTGCAGAGCTGCTAAACCTGGTAAATGCTCACTAAATATTGATTCAATAAGTTCATTAATATTATGCTATCCTTTCATTGTCCATAAGGTTCAGTCCATGTGTCTCTTTCTTACATAGAAATTAAAAAAAATAACAATTTAGTTCATTGACACAGAAAATTCAGGGTTAGAACTTGTGATAGATATGCTCCAAAGAACATAGCTTGCAATGAATCCATCCAAGGATGAGCTGTAAGGAACTGGACACACCACCACCACCACCACCATCACAATATAGAAACTTAAAACTCTCTCTCTTTAGGTTTCTCTAACGCTGGATTTTCTTTCTCTATTTATGCATGAATTCATCCTCATCTGTGCATTTTCACAGTGCTGTGGCTCCTTTGCCCACTTCAATCCTCTTTCCTGTCTTCTTTCCACATGTCTTGGTTACTTACCTCTTCTCCCTTCTCTAGCATCTCTCATTTCTTGGTTTGCTCACACACTCACAGAACACTCACATTGGCTCACACGCACTTCATGACCCATATATTCACCCCAAACTCACCTCACTTTATTTTTCTGTCTCTGTTTTTCTCCTGAGCATTCAAGAATATTCCTTTGTCATCTCTTCCCTTTGCCCCTTCCTTTTCTGAAAATAAGTATAAAAAAATAAATTTCTGCAAATTCATGAATCCTTAGGAAGAAGATTTATCAGCTAGTAATGTCTTCCTGTTACTTACTATATTTGCAGATAATTGTCACAACATGAAAAACAGCCAACTGAATACTCATCTTAAAATAACTATCACGAAAGGTCCTGTTACCTGTGTCAAAATAAATTAAATTTTGATTTAAACTTTCCTTTATTTATTTATTCATTTATTTTTAGTATCCCTAATACTTTTTTTTGAACCAGGGATTGAATTCAGGAACACTCGGCCACTGAGCCACATTCCCAGCCCTATTTTGTACTTTATTTAGAGACAGGGTCTCACTGAGTTGCTTAGGGCCTCACTAAGTTGCTGAGGCTGGCTTTAAACTTGCAATCCTCCTGACTCAGCCTCCCAAGTAGCTTGGATTACAGGCATGTGCCACCATGCCCGGCTAGTATCCCTAATACTTAAGGGGTTTAGAATTTCCAGTCTGAAGTCAAGATGCAGATGCCTCATTATCACTTTAATTACTTGCTGGGCTTGTTAAAAAATTACTACACTGAAATACTGACTCCACGATATGGAGAAAACCAAAGTATCTGCAATCTTCATAATTTTCTAGCTGACTCTGGTATGCTGTCAAGTTAAGAAACACTTTTATGACCTTATATAACTTTAGCATTCATCACATTCTGAAAAATTTCATCAATATCAAACACATGGAGATAGTGGGACAGTATTCTCATTCTTCTGGATTAGTAACCTAAAGATGAGAAATGAACTTACCTGTTCTTTCAACTACACTGGAATAGCTTCTTTACTACCTTATGGACAGGCAACAGCTCTCCCTCTTTTTTATATTTAACACCAATAGCTTAATCAGAAAAAAAGTTTCACAAGTTATGAGATAAATTCAATTTACATATTTTCTTTAGCAAAAAGGAAAGATAATGTATTTTTAATGTGAAGTGAATTTTTATGTTGTGAGCCACAGAAATTACTCTTTGGTTCTTCTGTGAACAAAAACATGATTCAGTCAATAATTCATATCTTAATTTTAAAAAAATATAAAATGTACTCTCTGCTTTTATAATGCATTCCAGATTGTGTGTGGCATATAATTTTCTAAAGGAAAGTAAATAAATAAGGGTGACTTTATCCTTTTATAGGATTACAATGAAATTCTTCTTTCATAATCTAAATGTGAGGTGTCTTCTCGTGTTTATCAAAGGTAGCTGTACAGCACTCAGATGCCCTTTGCTGCCTTTCTTCTTTATTGCTCTGAGCTCTGCATGTCGGCTTCTATGATGATTAATCATCCCAGCCTATTAGAGTCAGGATGGATTTCGAAGCAGGAGATGGGATGAGTGATAAGAGGACAAACACATGGAAAGGAAAAACAATTTCCTGGCATAATAAAATTAAAAACAACCCACCTGCAAACCCAGACAGGTGTCTCCTGAGTTCTAAATAATGATACTTTTCAAATAGCATATTAGATATGAAATGACTTCTTATATTAATATCGAAAGATTAATATGACTTAAAAATGACATTAGATGGTTCTAAGAATCAAAATACTTATTTTCATATGATACTCTTGTTCTGGCAAAATATTGTACTATACTCATCACAGGAAAATATCTTAATGATCTTCCTATAATATATAAAATGTTTATGAAGATGAAGTTACATTTTAAAACTTAATTCAAATTGCACTTAATACCACAGTAACTAAACACAAACCATTCTTAATAAAGTCCATTAACCAAAAAATTAAGAATTCACATCAATCTCAATGACCCTTGATTATGATCTATTTTGTATGAAGGCAAAATCATAAAAGTTTAATTTCAAAAGAGTTCAAATCTGGAAAAAAGAGCTTCAAGGTTGGAAGTTAATAAAAATGAGAAAATTCTATCTGGTGTGCAGTGATCATAGAGATGGGTCTATAAGCCATGTAGGTGTTCAGGTTCACTTAAGGAAGTTTAAATAGATAATGCATTTAATAGTTTAAATGCAAACCTAAAATGTTGTTGAACAACTACTTCATGATTTAGTCTCATACCTTCATTTTTCCCTCTAAGGTCAATGAATTAGAATTTGCATGAAGAGAATTTTAAGTGTACACTTTGAAGAGGTCCATGTTGTACCACTAGGCAACCACCATGTAATTGAAAGTATAGAGCGTCTTCCTCCAAAAAGTCCTCTCAACTTGCTTGCACTTTATAAGTGAGAAGCCTGAAATGCAGGGAAGTTAATATTCTAATTCAGAGTTTCAGAGTAAGCTTATGAAAGACAGTCTTAAAATTCATTTTATTTAGTTTACAAAGTTATGATTCAGGGTCTGGCCTTTTCCAGACACCAAGGATAAAATAAAAGGGAGGGTGGATAGAAAGAGAGAGAAAGGGAGAGAGGTAGGGAGTGGAATGAAATTTCTTACCTCATGGACAAAAAGTAAGGGGAGTTAATAATTCGTTATAATAAGATGCGAAAGAAAGTATCAGAACAGGGAACACCAAGAGGCACAGGAAAAGAGGTAGCCAACATCCTGAGAAAGAGGAGGAGGTCAGGGAGGCTTTGCCCAGAATATAATACTAGCACTTAGATTCAAATTCTCAAATTAGTGAGTATACACTTGGGGAGGATTTATTTATTCATTTGTGCATTAAGTCATTCATTCCATCAAGCAATATTCATAATAGACTAAGTACGTGTCAAGCACTCTGATAGAATCTGAAGGTTTGAGGGTGAAGCAACACAGGCTTTCTCTTATAAATAGTAATTAACAGGAAGGGGGCAGGTGCAAGTATATTAAGAATTTCCAAAGTACATACTCATGCAAAAAGACCATGGACATATTAAATATAGAACAGTGAAGGGCATGGTTTGATAGTGGAAGAAGTCTTCACTGAGGATGAAACATTTAAGCTGTGCTCTAAATGATGAGTAAAATTTAACAGACAAAAGGTGGCGGGGAGATAAGGCCAGCCAAGAGGAAAGTGGTGAATAACTGAGGTAGAAGGGGAATCCTTAGGTATAAGAGAGCCAATGTGGCCTCCTCCACATCATTATCACTTTGTTTATACTAAGGAAAAATGGAGATGATATAAAAACCAATCAATACAAAGTTAGTTAAATAAATGTGACAGATCTAATTGTCTGCAGCTTAAAATTAATAAAACGATATATTCTGACATGAAAAAACAGTCACTATTACTGACCATAAATAATATGTTAGAACTACCATAGGATGATTATCCTCATCACTCCATTTTAATATGATATAAAAAGTGACATAGAAAGTTTAAGTGAATGATGATGCATAATGCGGGGTGGAAGGGAGGAAAGAATGGAGGAAGGATGGATTGCATAGAGGGAAGGGAGGGGTGGGGTTGGAGTGGGGGGTAAGAATAATAACAGAATGAGACAGACATCATTGCCCTGTGCACATGTATGAATGCACAGATGGTGTGACTCTACTTCATGGACAACCAGAGAAACAACAGCTCTATTCCATTTGTGTACAATGAATAAAAATAAATTAAGTAAAAAAGTAATAATAGTAATACTACTAATAAAATAAAAAATATTCTGCAATAAAACTAGAATATAAAGAAAAGAAAGTTTAAGTAACTAAACAAAAAATCCAAAGGTAGACTCTGGATTAATGTAATCCAGGATCTTAGTATTTTTCTAAACAGACCAAAGTATTCCAATATTGTAAGTTTCCATAATATATTACACATACATACAGAGATAAGTGTGTGTATAATCCTAATTGTGCTTAAATACATATGTATTTTATACATACATAAAAATCTGAGGGATGAATATTAATTAAGCAATTTTATCCAAGAAAAATAGGTTTATAAAATTGTCCCTTATTTTCAGCATCTCTGTAAAGTCTTCATACATTTTTATTTTAATTGTGCTTTATCTTTAAAAATATGAAATATTAGAACTTTTGATGTCTAATGAAATTATACATCAAATCAACTTTGGAATAGCTTTAGAAGTAGCATTTTCTGTTTAAAACATATTTTGCTAAATTTCTTCTCTTTAGGTTTCTTAAGAGAATCAGAACACAGTTGATTCATTCTCGTTGTCACGGTGATGCGAATTGGCTGCTGCTGCTGAGCTGTGGCGGTGGTGGTAGTCTTTACCGATTGTTAAGATGTTAAGGGAAATTATAAAGTCAGTCCAGGGGTCTTTCATTCTATCAGCATGGACTCAGCTACACTACCTCACATCATAGCAACAGGAGGGAATATCTATTGCTTACTATGCAGTATGAATTATAACTAATTTTCCAATTGATGAATGACACAAATTTAAATCACATCCACTCCATTAGATGTTACCTAGAAGATGAACTGTGGTAGAAAAGTTGTTAACTTATTAAGTAAGATTATAAACTTGAAAAACATTCATAAGTTTTGACTTATATTCCTTTTCTTAAAGTCATCTTTTTGAGTGCTTTATCTATACAAAAAGATTGTTTATTGAACAAATAAATACCATTTATTTTTACATGTATTTGATCCTTTACAACAAACCCAAATGATAGAAATGATTCCGCATTCATCCTTCATTTCAATTTACCACTGCACGACTAATGTTTATAGAGATTCAATAACTTCTCCAAAGTTACATTACAATAAACTATAACGATGGTGTTTAAATAAAGATCAATTTTGCTGACCTCTAGAACCTTGTCATATCTATTTCCATATGGGCCGATCATTTTCCTTATTTCCATCCTGGTCTATTTAGCTTATGTTTTATTTAAAATATAATCTGTACTTCAAAAACATACTGAAGAATTTAGCACATACTCCTTATAGTTTAATAGGGTAATTCATGTGGAAGTTTTTAATTAAGAATATTTGAGACAAATTTATTCTTTTAAATAACTTATACATATTTTAGTGCTGGATTTTTAATGTTACTATTATAATCAATATCTCTTATAATTTTCCATTAAAATCATATAAACTAATTATATATGTTCAAGGTTAATGGATTATCTTATTTTGCTGCAGTAATAAAATCTGAAATCCTCTACAATGAGTAATATTCAGTTCTACTTAAAATGTGACTCAAAATAAAAATGCATAGATGTTTTAATTTAACTCCAAATACAAAATTTCTTTTTGTAAAAAACTGTGATCCTATTTATGTGTTTCACAGTATTAGTGTTTTCACTAGTATTAGTGTGTGATTTCACATTTGAAAGTCTGTAGTTTGTAAAGATTTTTATTAAAAGTTACTGTTTAAAATTGTACCTTCAATTTTAATGTTTGAATAGTTATTTTAATGACACAACATGTAATTCTTATTTTTTTAAGCATTTGATAAGTTAATCATTTTAATGCTTTACTTCCTAGACTAAGAAATAAACAAATCCTTGTAAATGAAAAGAGTTTTCCTTAATCAAATATGCTGTTTGAGTTTTGTGTCACCATTCAGCACTGGTGGTGACTGCATTTGTTTGTGCAAACAGCATCTCTGAGGAGCGAAGTTCTTTGTTCTGGTAGAGAGTAGACCTGATTATAGGCAAAGCCAGTACCTTCCTGCCCTATTATTGACCTCGACTTTGACCTGGTTGGACCACCCTCACAGGAACAGAGGGTAATAAAGTCCTCTGGCTGACTCAAGCCTGAGTTTAAGCTAAGCAGAGATAATCAATCACTTACAATTAAGTGTTGTGGTTTTGTGATGTGGACATTTACTGGGGACTGAGCTGAGATCACGAAACACCATCCATTTAAGTTTTCAGGGCTGTCTCAGAGCAGGATCAAGGGTATTTTAACTAGTACTTCAGAAACTATTTACCAGATTCAGAGTACAGAGATATGATCTTACAGGAAGAATAAAGAAAAAAGAGAAAAAGAAGAAGAAAGCAAGCATTCCAAATAATAATGATAGACTTACTGTAAACAAGGGGTTAAGCAAAACGAACTAAAACACCCTTCAGGAAATATTAACCTTCTTAATTTATCTTAAACTTTGATTGAACTAAACTCTACAGCTCACATTTCTCAATGGATGAGCCATATGTCTTTACTAGCCAAAATATTTTGCTTCCTAAAATCAATTCTGGAATATTAGACAAACGATCATGGTGTGTTTGGATCCACATTTCAGGATGTTATTCTAAAAGTCTTGCCCCTTCTCGCCCCACTCATCTTTCCCAAAGTATTTTAGTGCTTCTGAAGATCAAGATTCTCTTGATCTGTTTTAAATGACCCTGTCTCCTAAATTCCAATCCCACTCTGACCTTTCTCTTTTTAACTTTACCCCTGAAGAACACAAACTTCTTTAATGGGAAAAGATCTCCTTTAACCAGGCAAAGCAGAAGTTACATACATTCTAAATACCCAGCAAGAAGCACTGCTGTTTCTTATATGGAGATTTGAAACAACCTGTCAGGTAGTTGGGCTGATGAACATGAAGCTTGCCTTGGGGAATAGAACCAAAACAATGTTAGCCTGTTTCTTTCAGGCCGAAGTTCCACATGCTTCACTAGGAGACAATTTAGATAGAGACAATGTGTTAATATGCTTTTAGAACCTATCCTGTATGATCATAACTGGAATCGCAGGTCCTTTTGTCTTGCCTAAAGTAGATATGTGCTTTCAGAGATTATCTTAGGTGTTTTGGAATAGTTTCTGCAAAACCTATCGTAATAGTGTGTGTTCTATAGTCAGTGATATGAAGGAGTTGATATCTATTCATTTTTATTATAATCAATAGACAGGCTATTTTTTATTTGATCTATTTATTTATTATATTAATGCATTATGATTATACATAATAGTGAGATTCATTACGTCACAATCATACATGCATTTAAAATAATTCCATTGATCTCATTCCCTAATATCCTCCCTTTCCCCTCCTTCCTCCCCTGGGTTTGCTTGCTATACTCTACTGATCTCCTTCTTATTATTATTTTACTTAGTGAATCATAATTATTATTCTGCTTAGAGCATTACAATATATTATAAACATGTATACATATATAATATACATATACATATATATATGATTTGTTGTGGTATATTCAGACATGGACATAGCATGATTTGGTAAATGTCCTTCTCCAGTACTTCCCCATGCCCTCCCCTCCTCCATTTCTCTTGGTCCCCTGCCTCTTCCCTACTGTCTCCCTTCAATTTTTGTCAGAACCCTTTCTTTTATTCATTTCTTATCCTCTCTCTCTCACTTCCATAATGTGAGAAAGTGTTCAACTCTTGAATTTCTGAGTTCAGTTTATTTCACTTAGCATGACGTACTCCAGTTCCATCCATTTACCAGCAAATGCCATGATTTCTGTCTTCTTCATGGCTGAGTAAAACTCCATTTTGTACGTATACCACACTTCTTTTATCTACTTTTCTGATGACAGATGCATAGACTGGTTCCATAACCTGACTATTGTGAACTGCACTGCTGTAAATATTGGTATGCATGTATCACTGAAGTATGATGATTTTAGTTATTTTGGTGGCTCCATTCCTAATTTTTTGAGGAATATCCATATCATTTTCCAAAATGGTTGCACTGATTTGCAGTCTCACCAATGATATATGAGTGTACCTCAGCACCATCATCCTTGACAACAGTCATTATTATTTGTATTCTTGATGATTGCCATTCTAACTTGATTAAATCCCAGTGGATTTTTGATTTTCATTTTATTTGAATTTAATAAAGTCAAAATTTCTAGGTACACTGTTTAGAGCCACTTGAAAAGCTCCATGGACTGGTGGACTTTTAAATCAACACTGTAACATATTGAAGAGAGCAAATGATTTTCAGGTGCTGTAATTGACGAACCCCCTTATAATTTGTATTATCTGACAAAAAGAATTCTGATTTCATAAAACTGGGAATTCAAATGAACAGGAGCTTTGGTTATAATTTAAATTTGTAAGCAAGCCTTAGCAGACTGTGAAGAATGTGTTCTCTGGAATTATTTTCAGCTCTTATTCCCAGTGTGAATGGATTTTATTGGACATTTTTTGTGACATTTTTCTCTAAAGCTAGAGCAAAATCATCTTGGTCGCCTGTACAAAAAATCTCTGAAGTAAATATTGCTCTAGACAACCATCCTATAGCCTTGAAACTTGCCTTCATCCTCAAGTATACAACGGTAGTGTGCCATTCAGTTATGCTTCTCTGGAAGTGTACTCTCCTATCACAAAAGATTCTTATCTCTACATATAAAATGCTATTTCCATACTCCAACTCACCAACAGATTTTAGTTTCTAGGCATAGAAAATAAATTAGATTTCACTAACATGAAGAATGCTGATTAGTTTTTCCTACCTAAGGTTATTATAATTTAAAATAAGGAGATTATCAATTGATTAGAGTACTTAGAAGAAAAAGCAAAAAACAAAAAGAGATTTTTGTGATAGCTTTGTTTTCGGCAAACTGAAATCTCTGAGACCTTTTCTATTCCAGACCTGTATCTTTCTTTCTCTTTCCTTACACAAACCTAATATTTTTAAAAAGATAGTCTGCAGAATGGGGTGAACAATTAAAATTCGTTCTGAGATACTCCCAGAACATCGTATTCAGGTTATACAGAAGTAGGTATTCAATTGTACTTCCACTCATCAACAATCATGTATTTGGCTTTGCTATTATTTATTGTTTAAATAATAAAACTTTAGAATATATTTTTTCATGAGTATAGTTTAACAGAATAATGGAATGAAATCACAGGACTTAAATAGTATGTGACTTTAGACATGCCATGAGGCACCTTGGAACTCAGTAATCTAATTTCTAAAATTATTTTATGGGGTTAGACTAAATCATCTCAAAAGTTATTTGAAAACTTCAATTTCCATGGCGTTGATGGAATTCATAAAATAGAACCAAAGTAGCAAAACGCAAAGAAGGCTTTTATAATTTTAATTTTGTTTTATCATGTTGTATTAATTCCCCCTCAATTCATAAGACTTAGGCTGAAAAAAATAAACCTTAAATATAGGTAATTCCTTCCTGTGAATGCCAATATTTGTAAGGATGAAACCAGTATATCCGTATGTTAAATATGTTGATTTATTTTCCTCCCATTTTATCATGGGACCATTTTCTATTTTTTACTTTTTCTTCTTTAACATTCAGATAGTATGTGTTGCTTTCAAGAACATAATTAGTTAAATCAGTTACAACTATGGAGAGAAGTGTTATATAAAATTTCCCTGAAAAATTTATTTGGAAATAGCTTTGAAAGCAGTCATTTGGCAATTCCACCCAGGCATACACACACATGTGTATTGTGTGTGTGTGTTCATTATTCTTAAAGTATTCAAATACAATTAAGGGATAAATAGTAATATAATGCTGTTTAATTTAGTGTTAATATATAGAAATATATAAAGAGAACAATATATAAAGAAAAAGTAGTTATTTTATAATATTCCTAATAAAATATGGTTAATAAACCTTCCTTGCTACTTATTTATTTAATATATATATTATTAAGTTTACAAATGAAAGAAGAATCGAATATCATTTGTTGTATTTTATATATTTTACTCTAGATCCCAACAAAACAATTCTGGAAATGATACCTTAATATTTTTTGAGTTTCTTTTTTTTATTATATTCAAGGAGAGCTTCAGAAGTACAAATTATATAAGCAAAGTAATATCTATGAAAATTGAGGGATCTATTCATGCATCTGCATATTCATTCACTACTTATGAATACCTATTAAGCGTCAAGCAATGGACAAGATAGAGAGAATGTAGCATCTGATTGAACATGTGAAGTCTCTGTTTTTGTGAAATTTACCTGTGGAGAAAGACTACATGAAAAAGTAATTAATTAAACAATAAAAAGATAAAGTGTACTATACAGTATTACATTACATTAGATCAGGGTTTTATTTAAATAAATTGATATTTATGTGAGTCTAATATATACACAACTGTACACAGAGCAGATATTTACATCAAATAGAACAATTTTTCATTGGCACCATTGATTCTTTGAGCTGGATAAATCTTTCTTTTTAGGAACTGTATTCAGCATTATAAGATATTCAACAGTTTCCCTGGCATCCTCTAGATGCCAGTGCAACTTCCCGAGTTTTGACAAGTGAACATTTCTCCAACCATTACCAAGTGTCCCTTACAGGGGAACTCCCCAATCTGACAACCACTGAGATACAGTATACGAATGTGTCAAAATCCATCCAACAATTGTTGTGTATTTTCTACTGTTCCATGCTGCACCTTGCAAGATAGATGACAAGTCAGTTGTTAACATAATTTAATATATAAAACTACCTTGATGTCCTTTCTTTCGCTTCTTTTCTATCTCTGTATTACTTTAAAATTTTTCCTTTCTTAAAATACTTAAAGGAATAAATAGTTAATGAAAAGATTCCATCTTACAAGTTCAAGAAACTGAACAAATTAAAGGACTATACATAACAAGAAAATCTCACCTAGATATAAAACCTAGGTATCACAGTCACCTGGATGCAAAACAAAATAAGGAGAAATATCTTAAAAACGGAAGACAAAGGTACATTATCTAAAGAAGATCAACATCAGAAATGGAAGTTGATTTCTCATCTGAAGCAATGAAAACCCCCAAATAATATAACAGTATGTTTGAAAGACTTTGTGGAAAAAAAGCAAACACACAAATTAATAATGCATCAATTCAGAATTAGAGATCAAACAATTTTAAATAACACATGGACCCAAGACAATTTTAAAATATTTTAAAATAAAAATAAAACCACAGCATCGAAGTTTGTGAGATGCAGAGAAAGTCATATTTGGAGGAAAACTCAAAACATCAAATGGATATGTTAGAAAAGAAGAAAGGTTTCAAAGTCAACCTTTTGAGATTTCATGTCAGGAAACTAGGAAATTAAATTCAAACTAAGTTAAGGAAAATGAATTCAAAGATTAATATAGGAATCAATTAAACTGTAAAGAAAATCAATTAAGAAAATCAATAAAATCAAAATCTGGTTTACTGAAAAGGTCAATAAAGTCAACAAGCTTCTAGCTAGGCTGAATAAGAAAAAATGAGAAAGGATACAAATTATTAATATTGGAAATAAAAGGGGAGCATCCTTACAGACCTTATGGACATTAAAAGGAACATAAAACAATGTTATAAATGATTCTATACTCACAAATTTATAATTAGTCCATGCAATGGACTAATTTCTAGAAAGATGCAATCTGTACCAAGCCCAAATGGGTTCAATGGTGAATTCTATCCAACATTTAAGGAATAAATTATACCAATTCTCTAATTTCTTTCCGAAAATAGGAGCTACCAGGGTACTAGTATTTAGTACTAAACCTGAGAAAACATACCAAGGAAACTATAGATCAATACAACTCACGAATATAGATATAAACTGTTCTCAGCAAAATATTAGCAAGTCAAAGCCAGCAATGTATGAAAAGAATTATACACCTCAACCAAACAGAAGTTACTTCAGGTTTGCAAGATTCATTTGATATTCAAAAATCAATTTAATCCATTGCATCAATAGGCTAGTGAAGAAAAGTGTAATGATCCTATCTAAGTGTGTAGGACAAAATTGAACACCTAGTCATAATATTAAAAATACTCAGAAAACAAGGAATAAAGGTAAACTTATGTAATAAAGAATATCTACAAAAACCCTATCACTAATATCATACTTAGTAGGAAGAAATATGAAGTTTTCTCAATAAGATTATAAACAAGGCAAATTTGTTCCATCTTACTAGTTTTCCACATCATGCTGAAAATTCTGCCTAATATAGTGATATGTAAAAGAAGTAAAATTCATTTTGATTTGAAGAAATAATGCTTGTTTAAAGATGATACAATCATCTATATAATTTTAAAAAAATCTTATAGAGTGATTCCACGTGCATAACTAGGAAAGTTGTTAATTCTTTCCAAGTTTATACAGAAATGCAACAGAATCCAAATGTAGATCCCAGAGAACGTAATGTTGCAATATTGACAAACCTCTCTAAAGACACAAGACTGATGGGAAATAATGAAGTTGGAAGACTGATACTACCTGACATCAAGACTTAAACATAAAGCCAGTACAGTAGTGGAGAGATAACAAAAATATGCTTCAGAATGAGGGGTGTGTTCAGATACACCACAGAAGAGGGGACTGTCAACAGAAGACTAAGAACTATAATAAATGCTAATGTTCTGTAGGTTGAAGAGAAAAGCCTACCTATGAAAAATGATCAATTAAAAGAATGAATAGGAAAGGAATGGTTAATATATCAGTAAATGTATGACTAATGTTTGACTTTCCTTATTTTTTTAAATAAACAGTTTTAATCTTAAGGCAAGAAATAATGAGTTGTGAAGTTCATAAGGTATGCAAAAGTGAAATTTACAATGATAGCATAATGAGTGGGAAAATAAATGGATGGCTTCTGAAATTAGTTTACTTCTAATTATACTTGATAGGTTAAATAAGGACCCATGTGATAATCTCTTAATCACTATACTGCTACAAAGTAATAGGACTACACATTAATAATGGAAATAAAATATGAATAATATATTAGCTTTACTGCCACCAACATAAAAAGAAAATTAAGACAGTAATAAAGAAATGCTTAAAGGAAGAAAAACAAATCAAAATTTGTGAGGAAAATATAAATAAAAAATGGGTACACCTATACAATGATATTGATAAATATATTAAATATAGTCAAATATTTCAATTAAAAGACAAAGATTGTCAGACTTAATATGAAAGTGAGACCCAATTATTTTACATTTATAACATTAAACTTTAAATGTAAAAATGCAGAACGAAAGTGAAAAATGTATATTGAACAACCGAACATATTAGATGTAATAACTAAGTTTATGAATGTTGGTATGCAGCATCAATATCAGAGGAAATATCAAGATATCAGGAATTAATAAAAATAAGGGACATCTCTTAACTAAAACCAGTCACACCTTGGAAGCCATATAATCCTAATTTTTTGTTATCTAATAGCAAATCTTCAAACCAAAGGAATATAAATTGAAGGAAATTAAAGAAAAAATAATTGTATAATCATAAGTAGAGATTTGCCCATCCTTTCCTTAGTATTGATAGAAAACACTTTCTTTACAAAATAGTCAAGAAAGATAGGGAAAATTTAAACAACAGTGTCAAACAACCCAGCAAAACTAATACTTATCAGAAAATTACATCCCCAAGTACAGAATATATTTTCTTTCCAAGTGCTAATGTAACTACAAAGCTAGAGCATAGCACAGTCATTTAAAAAACTGCAAAAGATTACAAAGATTTAATATCTTGCCTGTTACATCTAGGATTTAACTTTTAAATCAATAACAATAAAAATAATATCAAATCCTCAAATAATTGTCTAGAATACACATAACTTAAAAATGGACCCATGATTCAGAATACATAAATATTTAAATAAATCATAAATGAAAAAATTAGTACAAATGGAAAAACACTAGACCAAGTGTCAGTAAACTATAATCCACAGGCAAAATATAATGCACAACTTTTTTATATGACTCACAAGCTAACAATTGTTTTCACATTTTAAAGAGTTACAAAAAAGTAAAAAAGAAGAATATCCTGTATATATCTTTTGTGGCTTCCAAAAACTAAAATATGTATTTTTGTCTCTTCACACATGCGGGCACACACACACACACACAGCTGGACTAAATAATTAAAAGCAAACATATGAGAAGGCCAACAAGCATATGAAAAGGGTGTTCAGCATATTAGTCTTCAGCTAAATGAAAATTAAAACCATAATAAGCATTGCTATGCAAAATAAAAGACTAATAAAACTAAATGGTGACAAATATGTTGGACAACTGAAACTCTTACTCATTGTTTGTGGTAGTGTAAAATGGTGCTTTCATTTAGAAGAATTTCTGTGGTAGTTTAACATACCACAAATTCTATTTATTCAGTGTGCCACAAATTATACTCCTATTCATTTATTAAGAAAAATCAAAACATATTCATTAAACAAGATTTGTATAAAAATATTTGTTACAATTTTATGTCCAATAGCTAAAAAGTAGAAAGTACTCAATTTTCAATAAAAGAAGCTAAATGGTGATATAAAAATAAATAAATAAATTGTGGGATATTCATTTTATGGATTACTATTTTAAAAATCAAAAAAAATAAAATACTGATACATGCAATACCATTGAAGACCCTCTAAAACTTTAAAGCTAATGAAAGAAGACAAACTCAAAACATGCATTCATTTCAAGTATATAAATTTCAAGAATAGGCAAAATTATCTATGATGATACAAATTAGAACAGGGTCTATGAAAGGAGACACTTTAAACCATTATACCGCTCCTTGGTGTTCATCCAAAGGATTTAAAGTCATTACTGTAGAGATGCATACATATATGCATACCTATGTTTATGCAGCACAATTCACAATAGCCCAGTAGCCAAGTTATGGAATCAGTATCAGTGCCCCTTAACAGATGAATGGGTAAAGAAAATTATATATATTAGAGTTTTACTCCACCATATATAAGTACAAAATTATGTCATTTAGAGGAAAATGAATGTAACAGGAAACTATAAATTTGAGTGGAATAAGTAAAAAAGAAAGGAATGTTTTCTCTCATATGTTGAAGCTAGAGTGAAAAAATCAGGAAAAAAGAGATGCTTTGAAAGAAGGGAGATCTTTGGGTAAAGGAAGGAAATCAGGGTGAGAGAGGAGGAGAAGGTGGGGGAGATATTGGGAAGTGAATTTGATCAATGTTTTTCTGTATGTGTGACTCTACCACAATGAAATCCACCATTTTGTACAATTAATATACACCAATAAAATAGTGTGATGTAAATATTCTATACGGGAAAGTTAGGTGTTGTTTAACTAAATGTATGTATTTACTGAACACTTTAATTGTATATTTAGGATTCATGTACTTTCCTGTATGTAAATTTTATTTTATTTAAAAATCTGTTGGTATAAGATTATTGAGGTGTATAGGAAAATATACCAAATTTTAAGGTACACAGTCAGATCATAGTCTGCCTTCATGGTTTCAGAGCTACTTGAAGCACTTAGAATAGAGACTTTTGAACAGGGAAGTGGTATAACAAGACTTAAATTTCAGGTACTAGAGCAAGAATAAATTAGCTGTCAGGGAGAACTGGAGATGAGCAGGATTGCAGCACAATACTGGGAGTGACATCACTGACAGCAGATGAGGAATAAGAATTGGCTATTATCAGAATGAAATCATTCAGCAAGACTTATTGCAATTTACCCACAAATAAGGCAAGTGCTGAAAGATTTCCTTGATATTTGCTCACAATTGCTTTGATTGCTGTTTTTTCAACCTGTTGGTAATATTGGTGAAAACCTTCCAACTTTAACTCAAATTCTGTCTTCTTATTATTTAGATGGACAGAAGATAGATGAATAGATGGATGGATGGATAAAAGGATAGATAAGCATTTCTTTTCTCGTCTACTGGTGCTTCCTTTAGAGATTATTGGTGCTTCTCAATCCTACCACTGTTGGCTTAATTCTTTGCTAGAGACAGTGAGAAATTGTTACTTATTTTAAAGAGAAATAAGTAAGTGTCCCAAATTCTTAGAAAATTCTGTTTTATTAAAATAATTGTATTATAATATCCTCTTGGAAATAGAGATTAAGATTTTTATAGTTCACGGGAATGACTTGCAAATTAATTCATTATATATTCATTCCTAATGTATACTCAAAATTAAAATTACTATATTGCTCTAAGTACACCATTATTATAAACTTTAAAATCTGCCACTTTCATTAACCTTTGTAAACTTGAAATGAAACTCCATTTCACTATTCAAATACATTTCCTTCTTAAATTGTACTGCCTATTATGCCAGATCTATACATTGTTATTTTAGTAATTACAGGCTGTGGACTACTTAAAGGGGTATAAGATACACAATATAATATTTGCTTTAAAAAGTGTGAAGAACAATTAAGTTTGTAGTTTATAAGTGCTTTGTCAAGTTCCAGAATCAGAGAAAGTGCTTTATGATTGATTTATAAGAGTAACTAGACTTAGTGTTGCCATACACTTTTATTGACTATCCAACAGTAGCTATCAGAAAAAAAAAACAGAAAAAATGGGATATTTCTATAGTTGGAAACATTTTCCCTGATGCTCTTGACACCTGGCTAAGTTACCCTCAGATTTATTCCTGAGAGACACTAGAATGTTGACTAAATACTAAAATGTTAATGCATTCATGTTGTGAACAGATTAAACAAATGCATACAACAAATCCTTCATTAATTCATTAGTTAATGTTACCTGTCTTTACCTGTCCTTTCATATACTACCCCAATTACTACATTCTGTAGTTGAAAGGTCATTGCACCACAACCCTCTTGAGGGGTAACCGTATATAAGATTATTGACGTGCAGGACTATGACTATGCAATGTTGTAAAATGGGTGAACTCAGTTCTTAGTACAAAACTTTCTCTTTTTCTACTCTTCAGTGTAAATGTCTCTTTTCTTTGCATATTTCAATAAAATGAAATGTCTACTTACCAAATACTTATATTCTGTAAACATTTTTTCTCACTCTCTCAAACTATATTTCTCTTTTTTCCAATACTTAGTTCTTTGCCAAATGAGACTTTGGTTATTAAATTACAAAACCTAAGCCAAAATAATAATACATGGTAACATGGCCATCAATTCTTCCTTGTGCAATTTTTTTGTAATAGAAAGGAATGCAAAAATTATTCTAACACAAAGAAATGGCAACTACAGGAGAATATAAGAAGTTGGGAAAACATTTTTAAAAGTTTGAAAATCAGCAAGAAATATTACAATTTAAAAATTAAAGCCTAGTATTATTTCTTACTAGAAAGCAGAAAAACACGTTAGATACAGCAGATAGGTTGGTTAACATATAGCTTTCTAATGTGCTCTCCTACACTGAAGAGTTAAATTTATAGGCAATTATCATTTCACTACTGGAAAGACAGAAAAAAACTAAAATAATTCAACTAAGTTTGTTGGAAAAGGAACAAATGAATTCTAAAGAAAGAGAAAATGCCAATTTCAAGGAAATTCTGAAAAGAATTCTATCAAAATAAAAGTGGAACACGAGGGGAGAAACTGGTGAAATAAATAAATATAAGCCTAAATCAATAAATATATAGGACAATGGGTGAGGAACAGATAAAAATATTGATAAGCAGATACAAATGTACATACAGAGCAGTATAGATAGTGAAAACTGTAGGTAGTTAATTTGAAATGGAATTGCTTATTGAGGAAAAAGTATTATATATAATGGATACAGTGATTAAAATGAGAGAACTCAAAAGAATTTTCAAAATGACATACTGTTAAATTTGAAAACTTCAATGATTTTATTAAAATAAATGCATTACATTATTGTCATGAATGTAAAATAGTGGAAAAGTAGATATACAACTTATTTCTAAATAGGATAACCAAAGAACAGATAATTGAGATGCTTAGAAATTGTTTCAAAGGAAAAGTAAGGAAAATTAATTCATTTCACTGAGCAAATAGTGCCTTGAGCATATAAAAGTTCTAAGATTACTCTTTATTTTGAATCATGATATAGGAAAGTAATAATTAAAATACAAGTATTATTTGATATGAATCAGGAAGTTCTAATCTAGATTTTAAGGATAATACTATTTGGAAATATGGAAATATAATAAATGAAATTAAATACTATATTTTCATTTTAGAAGGTTCTAAAGGGCAATTTTTATTAAATTCAACTGCCCTTCATTTTCTGTGATGGAAAGTGTTTCAAACTTACTTTAAACATTTTATATAATGGTAAACCTAGAATATAGGTTTATTACATGTGGTCCACCACTAAATGTCATGGTATCTGTGAGCTGGTTGCAAAAACTGAAAGAAGAAAGGAGAATTTTCTCTCTTAAATAGACTTTTTATTACCTTGAAAAATTGCCTTTAAAATGTAACTTGTTTTATTATGCAAATGAGGCATTATTGTTTCCCACCAACAAATGAATATGATGTGTTGTCAGATTCTGTTGGATACAGTTAGGCAATACACAATCACTATTTTTTGTTGTTGTTGTTTTGGTGCTTAAAATACTTTCTTCTGACAAGAATAAAAGAAAACATGCCCTGTCAATAATTATTGACCTCTGGTATTCATTTAAAGTAGCCTTAGGTGGAATATGTCAAAATGAAATAATATCATACTTTTACATCCTTAACTTGCATTACTAAACAGAAAGGACCATAAAATTGTTAACACTGCTTATAAGGCACCTAATACTTGAAAATTCAATAGACAGAGCAACTGCATGCTGTACATGAAAATTTGTAGATCTCTTTTACAGAAGAGCAGATCTTTCTAAAAAAGGCTGAAATGATATTTATCCTAATTTAAAGAATTGTGTCCTGAAATTCCCTGCCATTGCTTAATCTCTAATTGAGCAAAATAAGTCCCTCACGACCAAAAAGTCACCCTATGTTCCTTTTAAATGGTTTTTGTTTTACTTCTTAGAGCAGAAGATTAATTCTGTCAGTGATCTAATAATGTATATCAAACTACCCAAAAGAGACTTCTTATCCATCTATAGGACGCTTTACCTGGGCTGGACTCAGCTTATCTCTGTTGGGACTTTCATGTGCCTACACACCACGGGAAACGCAGGCGGGACTTGGGCAATCTCTGATGGTCCTCAGATGGGAGGAGTCTAGCTATTGAGTGCCGCAACAATTATAACTGGGCGATTTTTCTCTCATTATTTCTGCACAGGGAAGCAGACTTAGGAAAGAAAACGGGAAAGGTCCTAATGGGCAAGTGATTTTCAAAACCGTTTCCTGAGGTAATTCTTTGGTCAAAACAAGTCTCATGGCTAAGCTAGGTTCAGGGGTTGTGGAACTAGATATTTTTTATGGGAGATAAGGAAAATTAAAGACTTTTTAAATAGTTTGAAAGATACCAAAGAAATAGCTCTGTCAGATGACACCATTTACTCCAACATTTCTGACAAAATGTAATATTTTGAAGCAGGAAGGTTAGGAAGTAATTAATAACTATCCCATTTATCATCAACAACTGCTCTTCCTCAGCTTGCCTAGCTCCTCATTTATTTTGATTGTATATAAGATAAATCAATTGAATGAGATTCCAACTTTCTCTTGTTATTACTTTATATTAGAAGACCATTTTATTTAGAAAAAATAAGCCTAAAATAAAGTTACTCTTATTAAACTTGAATTTTTTTAAATTAAAAAGAAAGAATTTGGTTTTTGCTTGTGTTTGATGGTGAGGAATTTATTTAGGTTGGTTTGCGGGACACATATTTCTGACAATAGAAGAGAGATACATTTATGAGCATTGATGATAAACTACAAGCTATTTTGGTAAAACTTCTCTTGAAATTTTAGTGTGAAATGAAGTCTTTCTCAAGTAGAAATGCCCTAATGATTCATTGCCAAGCAGAAATGCTATATAAGTAGAAACACCATAGAACATTTCTTTTGCTTAGACAACTTTAAAATTGAACTTGAAATTGAATTCCATTCCCTATGACATGTCAATATATTGAAACTCACTAATGATTATTTCATCCATCTGAAACTAAGGCACTAAGTAATGCATGTATATTTAATTCCAAGTGTCTTGGAGTAATGCAGTGATAATTGACATGAGATGTCCAATGGAAGTAGACATCCTTTATTTTGTGAGTCCTACATTCATTTCTAAACAAAACTGCCATCTCAAAGATTCAGGTAATCTGCCTTCTCAATGGCAGATATAGGGACTTCCAGTCAGCTGCCCAGGAGGGGTCCCACTATCTCTAGGACACAGTGGTCACTTCAGAGTAGATCTGTGACTTGCAAATACAAGAAAAGATAAGAGCTCAAAATTTGCACAAGACCTAGAGTATTACCTTGCTTAAAAGTATCCAAGTTCATTTCGACAGACTTTCTAGCTACATTGTCTTTTACAATCGTCTTTTTAAATTTTAAATTTTATTGACTTGGATATAAACCACAGTTTTCTCTAGGTACTATCAAATTAATAACAATGATTAAACAAAATGATAGATGTCATATTAAAGAGATTGGATAAAACCTTTAAAACTTGCTTAATAACTTTATTCTTAGAGTAAAAATTATTTTAGCTAATAATTTAATATCTGATCTATGAAACAAATGGCAAATGGCATTGCATCATTAACAAATCTTTTGAGCATATGGGTCAGAGTTTATTTTAAAGAATGGAAAATGTTTTTAAATGCACCAATCAACATATGTAATAATCAAAATACAAACAAAAATGTATTCTAAGAGATATAGCTATCATAATCAATTATATAAATAAATAAATTATGCAAAAATTATAACTTTCACTAGTAATTGAGGGAAGGCAATAAAAAGAATCATGAAGTTTTTCCCATGCAATCAACCTAGAAAGTAAAGCACAAGAGGAGAGAGTGAAACATTCTTCTCACATGACTGATGACAGTTTCGATACGTGTAAGAGTGCAGTAACATTTTATTAATATCTTCCAAATATAAAAAAGTTCATATACTTTATTTTCATTGTATGGCTCCTGGAAATATAGTCTATAAGTCTAATATAAATTGGAGAAAATGAACATTTAGAAATTTGCTAATGTCAACCACTTTCATAATGCTAAAAATTAAAAGCAACAAAAATCTCCAGGTATACTGGGGTGTTAAATCCTTCATAATGACTTCTACATTAGCAAGGAATAATTTTCAGACTAAAACTGATTGTTCTGAAGACCATGCAGTCATATAAAGTTTTCTATATAGTAGTAAATGGAAAGATGGCACATGAATGACATGTGAGCTATGGCTTTAACTATGCTACAACTAAGGAACCACTAATGATTTATTTTAATAAACAACACCAGAAAACTGGTTAGCCCTCTGATTATCCAAAGTACTTGAATCCATGCTTATATTGGACAACAAATAAATTGAAATTATATCAAATAACTTATTGGGGAAAAAAGAAAGTATAAAAGTTACAAAAACAGCAAAATTTCTCCCTGTTCTTTGGTTGTAAACATACTTGCTAAACTTGAACATTTTAAAACAAAGGGAAATCACATATCATTCGTTATAGATTTTCAAGCTCATAATTATCAAATGAAAATGACTACAATTAAACACAAAATGGAAAAATATTCAAAACAATGGTAAAATCAAAATTATTAGAATAAAAATATTGACAAGAACACTTGGAGATTTCAACAGCTAACTAAAATCTTCACAAAAGAAGGAATAAAATAACTAATGGACATATGAACATATTCAGCTTAATATTAATGAAAAATATTAACTTCAAAATAAAACACTTTGTTTAAATTAAGAAAGCTCATACAATAATGAACAATGCAAGGGAAAGCAATTCTGAATGGGCACATCCAAAATGTTGAAAAGTATTGACAACTGACATAACTTTTCTAGAAAAAAATTTGCCAAATGTATCAAAATGTTAATGCTCATCAATTCAGTAATTATATTTGTAAAAATCTATGCTAAGGTAAAAGTCTGCAGAGCAAATTAAAGATTTTTGACATGACAATATCTATTTATTTGTTTACTCATTTTTACAGACTGCATTTTGATTCATTGTACAAAAATGGGGTACAACTTTTCGTTTCTATGGTTGTGCACGATGTAGATTCATACCATTCATGTAATCACACATGTACATATGGTAATGATGTAGATATTTTAAACTAAAATTGTTAGACTGAAAAAAAATAGTAATTGCATATTATTTTTCATTTTGATACTTCTTTAAGTTTATAGATTTTTAAAGGTTTTATAATAGTCTATTATATGGGCACTAAGATTTATCATTGAAGTCAAACTTCAAAAATCCCATCATGTCTAATTTTGGGTAAATGATAGCTCTTAGTGTCCATATAACAGAACCTTTAAAAATCTATAAGCTTAAAGAAGTGTTGAACTGAAAAATAAGATACATAGTTAATATTTTTATCAATCTAACAATTTTAGTTTTAAAAATCTATAGGAAAATAACTGAAATTGAAATGCTAAATATTATGGCTTACTCTGAATTTTAGAATTATGGTAAAAAAATTTATTCTTGTCTTCAATTTTCCATACCTACTGAATACTATGCAATATCATGTACTGATTTATGATCTTTTAAGAGATAATTTATTAATAATGCATCAATTTTTAAAGTATATGCACATATAAAACCACAAAATGCTATCCAAATATGTTTTTCTTGCTATGATTATAGCCCATTATATTGTCAAACTACCTCCATTTATGCATCCACATTTTCTGAATTCTTAGTTATAGCCAGATGGAAAATGTATCCTTTACAGTGCTAGGAGTAATCTGTCAATATTAGTTGAATCTCAATTTTTGCAACACCATCTTCTGTCTTTGTGGTAAAATATCAATTGAAACAGCAAGGATGTAAAATCATAGGGGACAACTGAAAATAATCAACACATATTATTGGCTTTTTATTCCCTTGAACATGGTTTTTAAAAATCAGATATCACAAAGGCAACCCAAAATAAACCTCTTCACTGTTGTTTTTGATACTACATTGAAAGGAAAGAAAAACAAGTACATGCAGACAGTGCTCAATCAGAATAAATAATTCATTCATAAAGAATGTTGTTATGCACCAAATGCCACTATAAATGTAGGTACCTGGAAAAGCAATATATTCTACAACAGTAGAAAATGTACCACATTGCTTCCAAATGGGTGGTAACCATGATCTCTAGTAAAATAAATATCTGTGGCAAATGACACATACCTATTTAATGACACTTTGAGTTCATGTGAAGTTTGGCAGTGTAATAAAAGTCTTATCTCTTGCTTTCACTGTTATTGCGCAGATTTAAACTGTTGTCTCAGAGGCAGTTTTACTATCTTTTTCAATCTACCCCATAAAAGTGAGACTTGATTTGCTTAGCATGAGAACAGATCAATAAAAGCTAAGTTATACAGCAGATTAGATCACTAACTCAGAGATCAAAGATGTTAAATACAACTTGTATAGAGAAACTAGATCAAAAGTTGAGCTCAGACACAGGGTACATATTTGCAGAACTCAAAATAGCCTTCTCTTTATACCAACAATTTACCACCCTCAGTCTTATCATGGTCATTTTATGTTGAA
Organism: Glaucomys volans; assembly: GCA_020662805.1. Taxonomy (NCBI): domain Eukaryota; kingdom Metazoa; phylum Chordata; class Mammalia; order Rodentia; family Sciuridae; genus Glaucomys; species Glaucomys volans. The sequence goes on from JAJEJO010049658.1 coordinate 1,056,310, forward strand.
GTAGTTTACACATGGCTGACAACATTTTAAATATACATAATGTATGCATATCTTAAAGGGTTTTATATTAAATTTCTGAGTTATTCCTCTAAAATAAAACTAGAAAACATACAATAATCACTGAGGCACTAAAAGGTCATTTTGTAAATAATTTATTAAATGTCTCAAATTGGATATTTAAAGGAAGACAAAATAACATACTATAGAAATGTAAGTCATTATGGCTACTATTATCTTTTATGTTTTAATTACATATTAAATCTATGCTATATTCTTGTTGAAATAAGGCAACTTTGTGTTTCACAGTTGAGCATTTGTCAAATCGTTATCAAATTCTTACACAATTATTAAAATAATTTTAGATATTACAAATTGTGCCTCGCCTTGCCATTTCCTCTCCAGGACATTTAAGCATCACTGAGAACATGTAAATGTGTATAGGTACAAGTGTGCTGTATTTCTTCATAGACTTTTTGCCACACATGGGAAGGAGTCTGAAACAAAAGTGAAACCAGGCAAAACAGCCACAATAACCACAGAAACAACGTCCTCAAGCTGGAGCCTGCCCATGTGTAAGTGCAATGTCTGAAATGTTTCCCATGGCAAATTCACAGCCCTGGTGATGAAACCCTGCTATGCATGCTCATTCAAGTAAAACCTCAGAGCATATCTCTTCGGAATCCACTCCCTGCCTCACTCTCTTACTTTAGCATTCCTCAGTTCCCTCCTGGCTTCAGCATTGTGGTGCCACATAAATTCTCATGGCAAAAGCCTAGTTTCCCCAGAAAAATCCCTGGCCCGTACCTGTCAAGTCTCCACTGCCCTTTGAACACTCACTTGACATCTTGATATGTGCGTTCCAATGTTTCTCCAAGAATATCAGGCCCCACAATTTGAGAAACATTGATACCGGAGTACAAGGAAGCAAAGGTGAAAACAAATATATCCCATATGTCCACAATAATAATCCTTAACCCTTCATGTATATCTTTTTATATTTTCTTTTCATACAGTTTATTTTCAAAACCACAACACACACTTTTTATCATATCATGGGTGCACACACACATATATGATATACATATGTACATGTAAATGTTGTTGATTCAAAATGAACAAATAGAGGTAATTTGCCAATGTCAAATATGTACTTTTTTTGGTAAAATTTCTTAAGAAAATTAGTAGATTACCATTAACTTGAAATGTTTACGTTTTTTAAAAATGCCAAATTGTGGGCAAAAAAATATTTAGAATATGATAGAATCTGGCTAAATGACTACTACTAATAAAGAAAATAATTCTTTTTGAAATGAGAAAAGTTTAATGATACTATCATTTTAGGAAAAATACAAGAATAAAAATATTTTAAAAATGAAAAACTGAAACTTTACATTGCAACAAGTCAATATGTTGGTAGCACATTGCTGTAATCTAAAGGCATCCAAAGCAGATTGGGAACATGATAGAATGTTAATAGCATTCTTCCACTAGAACATAATCAACATTCTGACTCCAGTGTATAATGACTTGATTATGTTTATTTTGTGTATCAAGCCAACTGTCAGTAATTTGCACTAGCATAATGTTTTTAAAATTACATTAGATATTTTCTGTACATTATGTTGGGGTGATTTTAAATAATAATATAAATCTGGGTGATTTCTTAGAAAAATGTTCATACAGACATGTCAAGAAATTATGATAATTTTTTAAAATAAAAGAGCCTCAGATTTTTATTTAGTTTGATCTTAAAGCAATTTGATTTTGCAAATTATGATCAGATTGTAAGTATATTTTGAGATTCTTATACTCACATTAAAACCCAAGGTCCACATCTATTGTTTCTATAAGGTCCATCTGTTTACTGAGAAGGAGATCCATTTTTAAGATGAGAAAACAGCACAGTGAGGAAGAAATACCCATGATGATTCTTCTTTCTCTAAGCGACTGATCTATTAGTGGCATCTGACAGGCACTCTTCGTGATGCCAAACTGTGGTTGTCTCACACATAATTTTAAAAGTAAATGTTGTCACAGAGGTGGCATGTGAAATTCTACGAATTGTTCATTATATACTCATCATTTCTCCAAAAAGAGGAATTCAAAAATTGTTATTTTAATTATTTCTTTTAACTCTTAAACTCTTTTCCTATAGCCAACTCTTAAGCTGATATAATCACAATTCCTTCACTTTCTCAATTGCATTTATAATATTTTCCCTTTGTATCCATCACTATAACCTTGTTTTATTTTTGCCCATGAAAATACTTTGATATTTCATCTCCTTCTTTTTATATATACTAATATTCCTGATTGCATTTTAATACTTTGGGAAAAAATGCTATAACAAAATATATAAGTGTATGCACTATTTTTGTGGTGAAGATTTGTGGTAAGTTAGAAGAGTTTGTCCCTCCTCTTTATTAATGATTGACATGTGCAAAATGAATGTATTTCCTGGGCATGATCTGTCATTCTGAATCGAAAGGCATTTCAGAGTGGCATTAGAGAGTGGTCATCCTGATGTGATTGCAGGAGATAGTTTCATAAAGGGATTGATTGTTAAGTATGAAGTAGGCAGGAATGAATGTAATATGCAAAAGTTGACAAGACTTTATAGGAAATCAATGTCTAAATTTTAGTTCTTGCATTTTCATTAAAAATAATCCATACCAAGCAATTTTTAACATTTTTTTCTTTTTGGAATTTCATTGAGAAATATATCTTAATTTACATTTTGTTAGGGTATTTCAGTATTTATTTTAAGAGTAAATATATGTCACATTTTATCTGCATATTACTTTGAGTTGTTCTCATGTCATAAAATGTGAAATGAAAAAATGTACAAATGTTCTTTATCTGGAAAATTTCACACTTAACCCTGAAAGAAAACTTAACTGCTTTCCCTTAAACAAATTATATTGAGGAAGTTACAATTAAGATCATTAAGTAAAATCTTTCATTTAATTTATAAGATGATGCAAACATTGCAGGCTCTTGTCCATTTTCAACTATGCCTATAATCACAATATGAGGTGAGGATTTATAACAGAGTGACAAGCATCTTTTTGCTTTTTCAGGTAACTAAATAACATAGCATCAAAGATTGAAAAACCAAAGGAATTAAATGGTTGACTTTTGAAATAGTCAATAGAAGGAGTGTTTCAAGGTCAAAAAACCAAGTGATGTCCACAGAATAAGTTATGTCATTTGAATTCTTAGTTACATCGTAAAACATATTATTTTAAGCTATTTTTTTCAGTAAAATAGCAGCTCAAAATCATCAGATGATGAAATCCAAAGATCAAGAAATACAAGAAAGCAGTATTTACTTTTCCTAATATGAGTTGTTTTTAACCTACCACAATAAAGACAAATTATACAATGAAGGCAAATTAAACCTGAGAAAGAAGAGTCTAAGGAGTTTTAATAGAGTCACATTTGAGTTTAGCACACATACAAAGGACAGAAAGGGGAACATGCTCAACAGAAATCAGAGAAGATGCATGTAGAAATTTGTGCTTAGCAAGAATGTTGTAAATATCTTAGTGGACTTCTTGAAAAAATGTAATGTTTTTACAAGATATTTGCATGCATGTCAAAGATCAAATGAATAAACCCAATCACTAGCAATCAATTATATTTAATTTTTTTAAAAAAGCATGTTTCCAAAAGCGTTACTTTGAATAAACTAAATTGACCAAAAAAAAGAAAAGACAATGCAGTACATATTGAAATTAAAATATGAGTAAAATATAAATGTTTACAAAGCCAAGATTTCTTAAGTGAACCCACAAATGAAGCCATCAGATATTATACTAATGGCTGTCAGTGTTAAGTTCATACCAAATGTGATATTTTATAAATGTGGGAAATTTAGTTATCTAATTAGAAGTGACAGCAAGTGACTGAACTAATTAAGCAGGAGCTCCATAAGCAATTTACCTCATTAAAGGTTTGCAGTTTTATATCTGCAACAGAATTATTCAGTACCTATTTTAAATAATAAAGAATGAAACTCAAGGTTAATTGACATTTTAATAGAAAGCATATCAATTAAAATTATCTACAAAAATAGGCTCCTCCTAAAACAATTACTGTTTGAAGTCTAAATCTATTTGTTGTCAACTTGAACGAACAAAATGGAGCTGCATTTTGATAGCAACATAGGGTTTGAGAAATTTAGCACAGATCCTCAATCTTCATCAACTAATTACACAGAACATTTAGATTAATTAACTGGTATTGTTATCAATGTTTTGACTAATTTATTTAATTAATTTTTTAAATTAATGCTTTTCCATGGATCATGGTGTTCCCCAAAGCTTCCATTGCCATGTGTCATGAAATGAGGAAATGCACTATATTTGGAATCAATTTGGTTCACATCATGGTTCTCTTTCTTATTAGTTGTGTGACTTTGAGAAAATTCTAACCTGATCTTCATTTGTGTTCATATGGAAATCAACGATAATGAGAGGGTTTGTGAAAATTAAAAGGACAAAAGTGTGCAGAAGAATTTGCTTGGCACCCTACCCACAGTAAGTTCTCTGTAAAAGTATCTATTGTGACTTCTTATTTTTGTTGCTGTTATTATTGTCATCATCATCATCATCATCATCATCATCCTAATCACCATCTTCAGCATTGTTCCCAGGTCCTTCTAGACACTTAAAAGTAAAAGCTTAGTATGAAGGATAAATGTCCAGTTAGGCTTGCAGCAAAACCAAAATTGTGAATGAATAATAAAGATAACAAAAACGTTGATAAAATGTTCATCATAAACTAGGGCTGAAGTTTTAGTGTCTGATTCCTCATTTCTGATTGATTTCATAATAGAGCAACGAAACTCAAACGTGTCCCACATGAGCTATTATTTAGAACATGTATAAAAGATATATCATGGAATTCTAACCAGCACCTTTAGGTAAAACATCTTTGCTGTTTCCAGAATATAGTCTCACCTCCATGTTTTTTTAAATTTCCCTTTCCTTGAACTTCCAAAATTTTTGTGAAAACCTACCCTTTTCTAATTAGTCTCATTAAATTTCAATCATCTTTTTATTAATCCAGTAATTAATTTTGAGATGTTTTAAATTCCCCTAGTTTGCAAATTTTCTTAATTTTTCCACTTGGCATAAATTGGCAAGCAATTTAGAGACTGTTATAGTATTGCCATATATGTTACTAATCCAGTGTTGCATACATGACTGTGTCTCATATGTGGAGGGCTGACAGCCACCTCCATGGTTTGATTTGAAGAATTCCACCACATGCTTGCTAGTGTTTGAAATACTTCAGTCCCTGGGTGCCTCAGCCCCTAGGTAATAAGGCATGATTCTAGGAGTATCCCATTTTATTTGGCAATGAGAGAGTTAGAAATCAGTTTCCCATCACCCAAAACTATATTCACTTGAATTGATTTATAGAAAAACTTTAGGTCCGAGAGTACAGCTCAGTGGTAGTCCTGTGGCAGAGCATTTGCCCTGCATGCATGAGGCCCTGGGTGTGATACCTAACATTGAAAAGTGAATGAAATTGAGATCAGAAATTGGAAATAGTATACTACAGAATTGTTTATACATACATTTAATGCCAAGAATATAGGTAGATAATAGAATGGTAACAGGAATTGAGATAATTCGGAAAGCCAATTGGGATACTTCACACTGCAAAAATTTTTTCTTTGGATCATGGGATCATCTTTGAGCACTCATTGATATTGTGCTTTTAAATATATTTTTTGTTTTGTTTATTTGGAAATTTCTTAATAGAAAAAGCATTCTTTCATCCATTAGTTCTTCGAATAGCTATTTAATGCATATTATGTCCTAGTTAGAGTTTTTCAGACTCCTGCAAAGGATTCAATGGAGACTCCCAGGCAGTATGAGACTTGGTTAGTTCCTGATACATGTTTGAGGCAGTGCCAGATGCAGCAGGATCCAGAGGAACATGCCAAACAGGGAGATGCACTTTAACTAGATGCAGACAGCATATTTGCACCTTTGCTTTTCCACCTTTAAAACAAAATAAAGCCTGCCTTACACAATAAATCTAATGAAGACTGTGAGCAATAATAGCTTGAATAATAAGAAAATGCTTTATATACATGTAATAGACAAGATGAAAGCTTAGGAAATATTAGAAAGAACTGTGCTCAGCATTCAATAGGTGCCAACGGTGAAAGTGTCTGCCTCTAACAACTTTCTCCCCTACTGACCTCAACTGATAGGGGGAATATTTGCTCATCTGTATCCAATGTCCTCATAACCTGGAACTGGAGACTGAATTCATTTCTGAGGACAGCCATAACACATACACACACTGAGTTACTTAACTAGCAGAATTTCATTTTCTCACAATTCTAGAAGCTAGAAATCTAAGATCAAGGTGTCAGCAGGGAGAATTTCTTCTGAGGACTCTCAGCTTGCCTTTGGCCATGAGGTTTGCTTTGTTTTGCCTGTGTCCTAATCTCTTCTTATACAGACAGCAGTCAAGTCTGGTTAGGACCCACCCATATGACTTCATTTTATCAGGTTCTTGCTTTAAAGACCCTATCTCCAAATACAATAGCATTCTGAGATATTGAGGGTCAGGCCTACAACACGTGAATTTTAAGGGAATACAGTGCCACCCTTAATTGAAACAGAAAAATCCTTGGACTTTTTCTTTTATATGCTTTCAAATTTTCTAAAGAAATATTCCTCTTTTTTCAAATATTTTGTCTTCTTCTGTAACATAAAATAATAAACACTAAAACCGACCTTAAAAAATCTGTATGTCATGCCCCTCTTCCTCAGTCATTGAGTGTGATTATTAGGTAATATTGTAAGAGAGGTGACATATCACCCTATAGTTAGGAAGTGTATTATTCCTTTCTTCATCCAGAGCAGCCTAATTCTGTCAATGGGGCCATATGAATTGACAAAATGTAAGAGTGCACATGAATCAAATATGAAAATCAATCCATTTTTTTAGCCTGAGTATGGCTTTAACTATTAATGTTTCAAAAATATATTATTTGCCTTTTCATCAATTCACACTTGTCTTTGTCCCTGCATAATTTTTACATATAAAAGGATAAGAGTGTAGCTATTTTCCTAAAGCTGTGTTGTCCAAGTGTGTACCACAGGTACAAAATGTTTCCTTTTTTCTCCTCCTGTTGTTTCAACGCTACTTAATGACTAAAAACTGAATACCACGGACAATCATGAGCACTTAAGGCCCAATTCATAAAAAAATGATGCAAGCCATTTATGCACAAATGTTGCTACTTTCATATGGAAACAAGGTACATAAAGAATTCTCCTTTGTGATTCATAAACCCTCTTTAAGGTAATTTTGTTGCTCAGTTTTGTACCTCAGGAGAGCAAAACTCCAAAAGAGAGAAGTAGGAAAGAAAAAAATCTACAGATATACTTAGGGTCCTATTTGCATAAAAAACCACAGCAAGTCTTTTATGCAATATTAATTAAACATATATTAGACAGTGGTGTGTGGATTGTATAGTCATTACCTACTTTAGTCAAAAATATAAAATATCCACAGAAAGCATTTAAAAATACAAAACTCTCTCTCCTCTTGCTCCTTCCCCCCACCCCTTTCCCAGACAGGCCCAGAACCTTTATCATTGAGGGTGATTTGCCTACATATATTCCAAAAGAATAAAGTGCTGGTATAAATGCTTAGATCCTATGTCCACTCTTTTCATTGTCTACCCTGAAAATTTAGAGGCAGATCATTTCCTCCTATAATTTGCTTAGAATATATTTGACTACAAAGGTTATTGAGTCTGATGCTTGCCTTCTATGAATGCTAACACTTTAGATGCATTCAAGGTGATTAGAAACAGAAGTGATATGACTGACAGGATTTTCCATGTCAGACATGCATACATTATTACTGACTATGCATGACCAGGTTCAATGTTATAATTCATGAGCCTGAAAAACAAGGTCGACACAATTTCAGTCTCTTCAAAATTTAAATAAATATGAACTTTATATTGGTCCCACTCTGTAGACAGTATCACTGTTTACTGACATCTCAAGTCACCATTCTTAATAGTTCCAAAATAACAGAAAACAATCTATGTCCTGAAGCAGTTATGTAAATGTAAAATATATATGTATGAAATGTGTGTATAACTATAACAATATATGATATATAAATCTATATATGATATATATGTATGTATGATAAATATATATATTATTTCCACTTCAGTAGAAAGAGTAAATATTAAGTGAATATTAAGTGTTGTGCACTTATTTTACTTTTGTTTTACCCCATGCTCCATCTCAACACACACATGCACCCAGATCCATTCTCTGCCTTCACAGATCTGTTTTAGGTCCTAGAAGAATAGCCTTGTTGGATGACTTCCAGTTAGTTTTTGCCAATGGAAAATACTGGCAAAAATTGTGAATGGGAGAAGAAAGTCATTGGGGTCATTTCCCCCCACTCCTGCCCTGCTTCAGTCTGACTTCAATCTTCTCTCTCCATGAATATTGCTCCTGTTGGGTGGTACCCTCTATAAGCCAGCTCTCTCTGCACTCTGAGAACACTGCTTTCCTCCCTTCTCCCCTCAACTCTGAGAGTGATGATGCCTTCTTTGGGCTGCAGATCTGGGAATGATTTAGTGTCTCCTGTCTGCTCCTTCAATCTTTGCACATGCCTGAGTAGTACTCAGAGTTTTCTGAGAGGACTTTAAATGATGGACAGGGAAGATGTTGTGTTTTTAATTTGCTCTTATTTCTTCATGACTTGTGCATGTCCAGTGTATAATTGCTCCCAATTTTTAAAATTTTGTATGGTTTATACTGTCAATTTCAGGTTCAACCAATCCCAGATCTTCATTCTGTAGTGCTTTAGCCACAATTACATAGTGTTGCAGTTCGAGACTACACCCTAGCAAGTGAAGAATAGAGTTGGAAAATGATAAGGTTTAATGTCCTGTACCTGACAATTGGATAGGGCATCAATTTATTTAATACACAAAACCTTATTCATTGAGTACAGGTATTAAACATTTTATAAGGACAGTAGATAAATAAGATATTTATGTATCTAACAGAACTACTGACTATTCTCACCTTCCCTTTAGAACAGACCTTCTTTTATAAAAGTCTAATTTTACTATGCACTATAGTTCAGAGCTGGAACCATAATTCAATTCAATACATATATTCAATACATAAAGTCCTATGTATCGAATGCTTAGTCCCCAGGTGGATGGTGATGGAACCTTTAAGTGTGGGACTGTTGGAAGTCATCAGGTCATTGGGGTTCTTGTTCCCTTGGAGGGGATAGTAGACCCTGGTCCCTTCTTCATTCTTTTGCTTCACAGCCATTAAGTGAGCAGGTTTTCTCCACCACTTACACCATGATGTCCTACTTTGCCAAAAGCCAGGAGCAACACAGCCATCATGGACTGAAACTTCCAAAACTGTGAGTCAAAATAAACTTTTTTCTTTCTTTTTTTTTTTTCCAAAAGCAAACAATAGTTTTATTAGGAAATCATGTACTTCAACACATATGTTTAAATTATAGTACATTTTGCCAATAGAATGAGTGTGTTGCTTTGCTCTTTTTTAATTTGCTTTAATTAGTTATACATGACAGTAGAATGCATGTTGATACATCATATATAATGGAGTATAATTTCTCATTCTTCCAGTCATACATGATGTAGAATCCCAGCTGTATAGTTATAAATGCACATGGGGCAATAATGTTGGATTCATTCTACTGTCCTTCCTATCCCTATGCCCCCTCCCCTCTCTTTATAATTGGATTTGATCCAGTATTTTTGTAGTCAGGTAAAGCTGACTCACCACCTTCCTCTCCCTGCTCCTCTGCTCTTTTGAAATTACTCCCATTTTGTCTTCACCATGTATTTCAGAGAATGTTATCTAGGTCTAGATCATCAATGATCACAGCACGACTAACTCCAGCATTCAGTTCTTGTCCCTAACTTTCTTGACCCATTGGCAGGAGTTAATTCCACTGGTCACTGTACCCCATATGCCCTTATTGTTCTTTTGTGTTCCTGTCAGCTCTCTTGCCTTTCCTTCATCTTCCACTCCTTTAAATATTAAGATGTTTTCATGATTCAGTCCACCAATGCATTTCCCCCTCTAAATTCAACTCTAAATTCCAGTTTTACATGTATCCCTTACAGATTATGTCAAAATGGCATTTTTTCCCTTTGTGTTTCCAAACTGGACAGCCATCTACCTTCCTTCCTTCATGAAATCTCCATTCCTACATCTATAGTAACTCAAAATAAAGGAACCCAGAATTTACCTTCCACTCATCCCTTTAAATACTCTCTTCAACATCCTCCGCATGTGTTATTGTGTGCCAGATCCTGATGTAAGTACTTTTAAATATTAACCAATTTAAGCCTCATAAATACTTTATGTAGGATTATGCTCCAGTTTTGTAGGTAAAGAGATGGAGACATTAAGAGGTGAATCATGTGCCCAAGGCCATGCACAGCAAGGAGCTGCAGTTGTGAGTATCAACAGCCCGGCTCAGAGATGGTAAGGTGAATCACTATCCTTTGTCACTTTGTATGTTTTGTGGCCTCCCAACCTTGGAATTCTCCTTTACTAATCCTGATCCTTTGCATGAAATATTTCAGCAAATCCTTCTAGCTCTTCTTTGAAATATCTGGATATCCCAGAATCTTGCTACTTTATCAACTCTTTCCTTACTACCCTCCTTCTCTTGGCCACCATCACATTTGGTCTGGATTATGATAGACTTTTTCAGATTTTCACTTTCTTGGAGCTCAGGGGATTGAACCAAGAGACTTGGAGGAGGTAGGCAACTGCTGCATAACTGAGTTCTGCCTCCAGGCAATAATCCATTGTCTGGATTATTGAAAGAGCCCCTAACTGGCCCTGCTTCTCCTTATTCCATACTGTAGATCCTAGCATTCCTGTTCTCAGATCCTCATGATCACTTTATTCTTTTGGAGTAAATGCCAACATGTTATACCATCCATAAAAGCCCTGCATGATCTCCACACACTGAGCATGTTCAGTCTCTCTCATGTCCTCTGAGCTTTTAGGGAACATTTGTCTCTTGCTCATCCTGCTCTAGTCTAGTTATAATGGTTCCTGTATTTTCTCCAAACATCCCAGACATGCTCATATTTTGGGGTCTTTTCATGTACTATTCTTAAATAGCATGTCTCATTTTCTTGACATCTTCAGATATTTATCAAGCTTTATGTTTTCAAAGGCTTTCCCTGATTATTTATTTAAAGCACTCCCTCCCCCCAAACTCTGCATCATTCTCTCCTGCTTTTCTTCTGTAGCCTAACGTATATCTTTTGCTTATTAACCTATCTCTCTCCACTAAAATACAAGTTAAATGAGGACATTTTCAACTTGGTTCCCTTCTATATCCTTTTCCAGATCTTATGACAGTACCTGGAATGTAAGCGCTAGGGCAGTCTTTCCTGAGGGCATGACACGTGGGCTGTTCCATTGGTATTTATTATTTCTTCTAGCATAGTGTAAATAATTTTATGTAATAAGGTTTACTTCGAGAAAAAAATTAACATCTTCATCTGGGCCACACAATTCCTATTGCAATTTTATAATGCATTTCCATGTCAGAAGTCCTCTCATGCCTTTATGGTACCCACCAGAGCAAAGTTTCTCTTCCCTGAGACTTTCGATAATTCTTCTACTAGAACCATAAGATCTCCATTATCTCTTCTCCCTTCAAAATGTGTGGCTCACCATATCTTTCAAATCCTGTTATTCAAAATCATATCCCTCCTACCAATGTTCTTGAGTTGTCTACTCATTCCCTTACTATCTACTTCCTCCTAAAAATATGTAAATTTTGTTTTTATCACTAGAGTTCTACCAGAACTGACCTTAAAAATCCAATCAGTGACTTTCCAGATGCAATATGCAATGGACTATTTTATTTCCAAAACTTACCCTAAAATTCATCAGAATTATTCAAAATTGGCTCCTCTCTTCTTTTCACAACTTTTGCAACTCAAACCTCTGAGCCCTGTGTTGCTGGTTTTCCTTCTACCTTACTGCTTCCCCATTCTTGGACTCTTTTCCAGCTTTTCATCCTCTCCTCAGCACAGGAGTGCTCAGAATTAAGTGATTAGCATTTTTTTCATCTTATTGCTTTCTACTCATAGGTGATCAAGACCACTCCCATTAATTCAGATACAATCTATTCTTATTAATTCTGAAATTTATATTTTAGATTGTGATAACTATATATACTTGGTTACTCAACTTTTCAATTAGATATTTCACACATATCTCAAACCAACCATATGCAAACTGATTTTTTTTCTCTCCTCAATTTTTTTTCTGACATTTCCACTTATTTTATCTAATGAAACCACTACCAAATATTCAAGCCTGGAATTGTGGAAGTCATTCTCATAAATTCCCTCTTTCACACCATGCAACTGCCAACTCCTATAAATTCTAGTACTTAAAGACTTTTATAAATACTTATTTTTCTCAGTTTGCACTGCAAATCTGGTACTCCAAATCCTCATCATTTTTCTCTGTAACAATTGAAAGAGCATCCTAATTGATTGCTATGCCTCCATTTGAGTACCTCTTAGTAAATTCTTTATACAGCAGAGTAATCATTTTAAAGACTAAAATTCTATTCATGTCATCCCTGCTTTAAATCTTCAGTGAGGCCTATTGCTCATGGAAAAACAAATTTTTCATTATTTTCACCATTTACCTCTCCAGCATTATTTTAGGCCATTCTTTTTCTTTATAACTGAGAATTATGAAATAGTGTCTGTATCTTCAGATCTTCTCACTGAGTATAGCCATGCTTCAACTTATTGTTCTTTACTTTATTGTATTTTGCAACTGCTGTGTCTTTTTTGTTTTTGTTTATTACAAATTGAAGGTTTGTGGCAACCTTGCATTGAGTAAGTCTATCCATGCCATTTTTCTAACAGCATGTGTTCACTTCATCTTCTCAAAATTTGGTAATTTTCACAATATTTGGAGATTTAGTATTGTTAAGCATCAGTATTATATCTGTTATGGTGATCTGTGGTCATTGGTCTTCAATGTTACGGTTGTAATTGTCACACAGTTACAGGAGCATCACAAACTGCCCTACAGAGGCTCATGGGTTGAAGACTTGGTCCCCATTGTATCAACATTCACAGGTGGGTCCTTTGGAAAGTGATTGGATCATAACTTTGACCTCATCAATGAACTGATCCATTAATGGATTCATAACTTACTGGACTATTGCTGGGTGTGGAGGCTTTAGGATGTAGGGTTCACTTGTGAGAAGTACGTCATTGGGATGTGCCCTCATAGGCCATATTGGACCACTTTCTCCTGCTCTTTCTTATTCCTTCACACCATGAGTTAAGCAGCTTTCCTCCCTCATATGCACCTATCATGATGTACTGCTTCGCCACAGACCTAAGCAACCAGGCCAAATGATCATAGTCTGAAACCTCTGAAACTGTGAGTCTAAATAATATTTCTTCTCTTTAAATTGTTCATCTCAGCTGGTTTGTCACAGCAATGGAAAGCTGACTCTTCCACCTACTGCCCGTTTCCCCGTTATCTTCATCTCCTCGGGTTCCCTGTTCCCTGAGACACAACAATATTTAAATTGGCTCAAGTATTTACCCTACAATGATCTGTAAGTATTCAAGTAAAAGGTAGAGTTGCATGTCTCTCACTTTAAATCAAAAACTAGTCATGAATAAGCTTAGTGAGGAAGACATGTGGAAAGCTATGAAACTAACAGCTAGGCTTCTTGGACAGGTTAGTCAGGTTGTGGATGCAAAGGAAAAATTAAAAGTGCTGCTCCAGTTGCTGATATTGAAAAATCTTAGTGATCTGTGTGGAAGAGCAAACCAACCTCAACATTCCCTTCAGCCAAAACCTAATCTAGAGCAAGACCCTAATTCCCTTCTTTAATTAAAGCTTAGAAAAGTGAGAAATCTGCAGAAGAAAAGTTTGAAGCCAACAATCATTGATTCATGAAGTTTAAGGAAAAGCAACTTCCATAACATAAAAGTACATATAAAACACAGTGCTGATGAAGAAGCTGCAGAAAGTTGTCCAGAAAATCTAGCTAAAATGACTGATGAAAGAGCTGCACTATAGCAACAGACTTTCCAATGTAGGAAATACAGCTATGTATTGGAAGAAGATGCCAAGTGGAACTTACATAGCTAGAGAGGAGAAGTCAGTTCCTGACTTCAGATCTTCAAAGGACAGGCTGACTCATGTTAGGGGCTAATGCAGCTGGTTACTTTAAGTTGAAGCTAATGCTCATTTACCATTCTGAAAATCCCAGGGCCCTTCATACTGATGCTGAATCCACTCTGCCTGTGCTCTATAAATAGAATCACAAAGCCTGGATGACAGTACATCTGCTTTCAACATGGTTTCCTGAATATTTTAAACCCACTGTTGAGAACCACTGCTCAGGGAAAAAGATTTCTTTCCAAATATGACTGCTCATTTACAAAGCACCCGGTCACTCAAGAGTTCTGATGGAGATATGCAATAGGATTAATGTTGTTTTTATGCCTGCTAACACAGCATCCATTCTGCAGTCCACGGATTAAGGAATAACTTTGACTTTTCTGTCTTATGATTTAAAAAATACGTTTCACAAGGCTGTAGTTACTATGGAGAGTGATTCCTCTGATAAATCTGGGAAAAGTAAGTTGAGAACTTCCAGAAAGTTTCACCTAGATTCTTTTAAGTGCATTCACCAATTGTGGAAGGAGATAAAGATATCAACATTAATGGGAGTTTGAATGCAGTTGTTCCCTACCCTTGTTGACAATTTTGAAGAGTAAAAAACTTCTGTGGAGGAAGCAACTGCAAATGTGGTGGAAACAGCAAGATAATTGGAATTAGAAATGGAGCCTGAAGATGTGACTGGATTGCTGCAATCTTAGGACAAAATTTTAATGGAAGATGAAGGGCTTCTTTCTTTTTTACTTTGCAAATTTTTTTTTCTATTTGTTTTATTTAGTTTTACACAATAGCAGAATGCATGCCGATTCATTGTACCCAAATGGAGTTCAACTTTTCATCTCTCTGGTTATTCACAATGTAGAGTCACACTAATTATACAGGTACATAGGGTAATGATGTCCATCTCATTCCACCATCTTTTCCAACCTCATGACCCCTCCCCTCCCTTCATTACCCTCTGCCCAATCTGAAGTTCCTTCTTTCTTCCCTCCCCAGAGTCCTGTTATGTATCAGCATCCACCTATCAAAGAAAACATTTGGCCTTTGGTTTATTGGGATTAGATTATCTAATTTAGCATGATATTCTCCAGCTCCATCCATTTGCCTGCAAATGCCATAATTTCATTCTTATTTGTGGCTGAATAATATTCCATTGTGTATATATACCACAGTTTCTTTATTCATTCATAAATTGAAGGGCATCTAGGTTGGTTCCATAGCTTAGCTATTGTTAATTGAGCTGCTGTAAACATTAATGTGGCTGTGTCACTGTAGTATGCTTATTTTAAGTCCTTTGGGTATAGGCCAAGGAGTGGGACTGCTGGGTCAAATGGTGATTCCATACCAAGTTATCTAAGGAATCTCCATACTGCTTTCCAGAGTGGTTGTACCAATTTGCAGTCCCACCAACAATGTGAGAGTGTTTCTTTTTCCCCACATCCTCACCAACACTTATTATTGCTTATATTCTTGATAATTGCTATTCTAATTGGAGTGAGATGAAATCTTAGTGTGACCTCTTATAGATGAATAAAGACAGAGATTTTCAAAGAAGAATATACTACTGATGAAGATATTATGCACATTGTTGAAATGAAAACAAAGAATTTAGAATACTCCATAACCTTAGTTATTTAAGCAGTTAGCAAGGGATGAGAAGATCAACTCTAATTTTGAAAGTACTAGAATCAGTAAATGCTATCAAACATCACCTGATACAGAGACATTGTGTGTGTGTATGTGCGTGTGTGCGCACATGAAGAGTCAATCAATATGGCAAACTTGATTGTCCCACCTTACCTTAAGAAATTGTGACAGGCCAGCTCAACAATCATTAACCACCACCCTGATCAGTTAGTAACCATCAACATCAAGGCAACAGCCTACACCAGCAAAATCCTTATGATTCACTGAAGGCTCAGATGGTCATTAGAATTTTTAACAATGAAGCATCATAAAATTAAGGTACTTTTTTTACATATTCCATTTGCACACTGAGTACAGTATAGCATACAAATAACTTTCACATGCATGCGGGAACCAAAAATTTTATATGACTTCACTGTGATATTGCTTTATTGTGTTGACTAGAAATGAACCATTATGTCTCTGAAGTATGCCTGCTTACTGTTTCTGAAGGAAGGATATTTGCATTTACTGTTTGTCCTCTCTGGAATACTTGCACTGCCATTTTGAGATATTTCTCTAAGGCTTAGATCAATGATAGAGTACAGGCTTAGCATGCACAGCACCCTAGTTCAATCCCCAGACACACACACACACACACACACACACACACACACACCCACACCCATTTCTCCACCTAGTCAAATACATATTTGTAACAACTATTTAGAATTTGGGTTATATATTAATTTACCATATTTCTTTTTAGAACATTTCTTGAGTTTTGACAATTCTATTGTTTTCAATCTGTACATTTTTATGAAATTCATAAACTGATTACTCTTTGAACACAGGAACTCCTATAAAATTGCACTTATCTAGTATCTAATCTTTTAAAATAAATTCTAACTGTCTATTGGTTTCCCATGATTTCTTTATATGAAGTCAGATTATTATTGGGGGTCATAATGAAAAATATTAATTTGTGAAGAGTTTTGAATGCTTTGGCCTTTGGATGCTTCCCAAAGCAATAGTCAGGAAAATATCACTCTCTCACAGTGAAATGAGCAATAGTCTCTGATAACTAAAACATGGCAATTCAAAATTACTTCTTGGAAGTATAAATAGTAGGAAAAAAATTCAAAATTACACACAAATTATTAAGCACAATATTACATGATTATGTTGTCATTTTTCCACTAAGCAAAAACTACATAGCATAATGTCTATGATATTATAATATGGAATGCTCTGCTTAAAAAATGCAAATTTTTCAATATATAGAAGATTCAAATTGTAGGTTCAACTAATGCACTTTTCCATGTTGGATTTATTCATCCATGTATAAAAATCATGACAAATTATTTCATTAGACATTATTTGTTAAATAAGTACTAAATTTCCTAACATAAATATGACCAGAAAAAAATCCACTTTACAATAATGATATAATAATTTGAACATATTTCAAATCATCATTTGCCTAACTATATGGCACTAAGTGTACCTGGATTCTCTACAGTTATCATTAAAGATCTGCAAGTTGAATTTTAAACCAATCACCAATGTTGTGATAAATTCCCAGCATATTAGTTTTTCCTAATTATAAAAACTGTGACACTGGAAAATGATAATGAATATAGCATGCATCTAATTGCTTCTCCACCAACTGCAGGAATATTTTATTTAAAGCAATTAAGAAATTGTGCTTTGACAGGTTTTAAATTTCATCCATCTGCTTACATATAATTTTCTGGATGGATATATGAATATTAATAGCAACTCTGTAAACAGGTGCCTTGATTCTTCCCTTTGTGAAACAATTTTGCAACATGTGCATGGCTCTGGTCAGTAATGACCTAATTTTGTCACTGTTTACTATCTAATAGTTTGAATGGCAATGACATCATTTATCCTATGGGTTGCATCTGCTCCCCATGCCACTGATATACATATATGTATATATACATATATTCTTAGCAGTCATTTTTGTAACAAACAGCAACTGCAGTTGAGGGTGGGGAAGTCAGAATCTGAGAAATGGTAATTATCTTTCTATTTGTGATACAGAAATGAATACAGCAAAAACACATTTGCATTAATATATATGATTCACGTTGGTTTAATTATCTCTTTCTAATGAATTAAGATAAACAGACTTAGTGATGTTCTCCTTGAACTCTTCACTGTATTGAGTCACAGATGAGATGAGATGAGATTTTAACTACTTCATGCATTTTGCTCTCAATGAGAACACTACAAATACATTTTAATTGTTTGAATATATGCATTTGACATTCCTGGACTGCATTCTTGTTTTCTATTTTTATATTTATATTTCAACAAAAAATGTTTTAAAAGTTCATCTCAATTTTAGTATCATTGTGAACTTGATCTATTTCATTAAATATATTATTTAGAGATCTGCTGTTGTTCTTTAAATATAGTTTCTTAAATCAAATGTGTTATTTAGGTTGGCCATAAGAGCAATTCTAAAAAAAAAAAAAATATTATCTCATTACCAGCCTATAATACACTAATAGAATTTTGTGGTTACAAATGGTATGAAATAGTTAGATGGAGACCTAAATACGAATGACAGTCAATTCATTCACACTTCAAAGGAAGACTAGAGGAATATTTTAATGCTTCTACTCCTATGTTAAGATCAGAGGTCTTTTATGTGTAATCTATTAATTTGCTCCAACTAGTGCCCTAAAGTCATCTAACATTTAAGGAAATGACACCACTAAACTATAAGAAATCAAACACAAATATTATGGATAATAAACTCAGACACCTTCAGAAAAAAGATGGCAATAAAGGAGACGCTTACTGAACATAAAAGACATTATTTTTCTACTATTTAACATGATTCTAATATAAATGGAATATTTAAGAGTATAATTATACATAGATCACTCCTGCCTTTGAGAAGTTTACAATCTATTCATTTTAAAATCAAAAGAGTGTATAACAAAAAATAAACAATTTTTTATAGAAGCACCATCCCTAATAGCTTTCAGCTTTGCATACATGCATAAGTATGTAAGTGTATACATGTACATACACGTAAATGACATGTATTTCCATTACATGCGAGTGTGTGTGTGTGTGTGCATGTTTGTTATTATTTAGATATTAGGTGTCCCACCAAAACTCCTGTGTGACACCAGCAAAGAAAGTTTAGAGGTGAAATGATTGGATTATGAGAGCCTTGATCTAATCAATGCATTAGTCCACTGATGGAGATGAATGAATAGGGTGGTAACTGGAGGCAGGTAGGTTGTGGCTGGAGGAGGTGGATCACTGGTGATGTGCCCTTGGGGTTCATATTTTGTGATGAAAGGAGTTCAGTCTGCTTTCTGATTGTCATATTCTGAGCTGTTTTCCTTTGTCAACCCTTCTTCCCTGATATTCTGCCTCCCCTCTGACACAAAGCAATGGAGAAACTGTTCTTGTTATATCTTTTGGTCACAGAAATGAAAAAAACAGACTATATATATATATATATATATATATATATATATATACACATATATATACACATATATATATTTACATACATGATATACATATATTTAAAATGGAAATAAGATGAAAGTTCAAGAGGTTTTTTAAATCTTTGTACTACTGCATTTTATCAGTCCCCAGTACTTTCCTTTTCCTCTCCTCCCTTTCATGTTTCCCTTCCTCTGTTGTACTAGTCTTCCTTCTATATACTTATAGCTCTTTTAAAATTAGTGCTTTATAGATACACACAAAGTCCACTGTGGTATATTCATGTATGTACAGAGCATGGTTTGGGCAATTTCATTCCATCTTTTCTCTTTTTCCTTCCCCCTCAATTCCCTTTTACTGGTCCATTGATTTCCCTTCTATTTTTGTAAGATTCACCAACTTTTTCCACATTGTTTGGTTTTCTGCACATGAGAGAAAACAATTGACCTTTGAATTTTTGATTCTGGCTTATTTCAGTTACCATGATGTTCTCCCATTCCATCCATTTACCAAAAAATGCCATAATTTCATTCTTCTTTATAGCTGAGTGAAACTCCATTGTGTATATATATATATATGTGTACATATATATACACACACACACACACACACACATAGTATTTATTCACTCATCTTAAAGAGATCTGTATAAGTCACAAAATTTTATGATTTAGCATAGACTTTATAGAGTTCTTTAATAGAGAATACATAAAATATATCAAATTAATGCAAAACTCGTTTTAAGTTAAAAGTACGTAGCATTTGTCAAAGTGTCAAGTGGAAAAAATATTGAAGCACTTTTAAAAAATTACATAGTTCAATAATAAGAAAACCTATTATTTAACAAAATTACTTTCTAAACTTTAGAATAAATATGACAATTTCCATTGGAATTTATAAATTCTAGGAGAAGTGGGAGAAGAAAGTAAAGATGTAGGATGATTGACAACTTTGGATCAATGTGATGATTGTATCAATTTCAGGTTCTCTGCTAACAATAGGTGTCTGATTGGACACCACTGGCTTTATTGGGAAGTGGATGGAATATAATATACCTTGCAGTGCATTAGTTGTTTGCGTTGATTGGATGAGAGACAAATTTCACATGGAGGAGAGTCCGAATCCCATCACTGTTACAATTACATCGAACACAACTAGGATAAAACCCTGTTGCTTCTGCCATCCGCTGCAAATTAATAAAAAGAACTCAAGTCCTTGCTTCCAGAATTCCACATGGTTTCCTTTCCATAAATTGAAATTTGTTTACATATGGATTCTCAATATTAAACTAAATGATTGAGTCTAGAAAGCACCTTCTGTTTTTAAGTAGACCTCTCTGTCTTTTCTTTTCATACTATAAGCATTCTGGAGTAACAGCTGATAAACTTACTGACGCTAGAATACACAATCTGTGCATTATTTCCTAACTTTTTTCTTTACTATTAAGTGATTACATAAATAAAAAAATATATCATTAAAACGAATCAGCCTTTCTTTCTGGGAGTAAAATAAAAAACTTTGAACTGTTGAGAGCTGAAGACCATATCTTCTTTGTGATCAATTTATAACATCTTTTCCATAGCGTTCCATGAAAGTGCTGTAAGAGTAAACCACACACTCCATATTTTGAACTTATTAACCATAGAATTCAGCATAAACACCTTGCAAACAAATAAATAAATGGACTTGTTTGAGCTTTTACTTTACTCATCAATTTGGTGCCATCTGTCTTTAGCTATTAGATGCTTGAGGACTACTGAGATTTTGAAAACAAATAACAGAAAACTAATCTGATTGAAGCAGCTTTCTAAGTAACATTTTTTTTAACCATTTATCAAACCTCTTTGCTCTGTTAGGCTTCACAAAATGACAAGGCTATTTTAGAGCCATAAACCTCAATGCCCCATGCAGTTATGGCATGCAACCAAAGACGACTGAAGAGAAAATGAAGCCATAATTGACTACAGCTGCTCACGCCTAACATTTCCTAACAGCATCCCAAGACTCTTAGGTGGGTGTTTCTTTCTCCCTCCCAAACACAGACCTATATATCCCTCCCATGGTTTATCAACCAGGTAAACTGAGGGAGCTTCACTGCAGTCCCTGGGTCTCCTCCTGGCCCAGGGCCCAGAGTGATCCTGAACCCCAAATGCCAATGATTGGTATGTGTTTGATTGCTATTCACTTGTTACATTCAGTTCTCAGGATGAAAGTAAAATGACAGTAATTTTCTTTGCTCACGTGTCATTTTTAACCTGGTGCAAGGCTTTGCCTTCAAATCACAGGGAAGTGCTCTGTCCTTTGGAGGTTGCTATTAAAAAATAGAAGGGAACCATTACATTTTATTGGCTTAGCCTTTCCCTGCACTGCCTATAAAAACAGACATTGCTTTAAAATCTCTCCCTAATGTCTACCTTCTTGGGGGTGGAGCTGACCTCAAGAAGTTTACTACTTGTCTGTTAGTTAAGACTAATTAACTTTGACTTTGTTGTTAGGGCACCCTAATCTGAAGGTTCATCTTAAATAAATTGAAGAAAAATGGTGTTCAGACCAAGCAAAAGACAGCAACTGTTTAAAACTTTATATACTGTGACTTCTTTTCTTTTTGTTGACTTCATGAATCTTACTTATAAGAACATTTTGTGAAAGTGCAATCACTTCATCATTCTTTGCTAATGAAATACTTTTCACGGCAAAACTTTTTTTTTTTTTAATGAATCTGACTATGATTGTGTTGGTAGCTGATTTTCAAATAAGAAATGCAATTTCAATTAAAGCCACCATGAAATATAGGAAATAACTTTTTCATGAATTATTTTATTGTTTTATAATTAAAACACTAGCACTATCCTGGACATAAATAATTTCTTCACATTGATTTTTACTTATAATATTAATCCATAGTCACTGGTGAAACTGTCAGAATAAATAAGTCACTTAATTTTCCTTCTCTGGATAGACAATCTGAGTTATGTATTATGTTTACATATAATAATTTTATTCAAAATTAATATGTAGAAAATACTTTGGCATAATTTTATTAAAATTACTACAGTAAATTCACAGTAATTTAGAAAGATTATTTGCATTACTCAAGACTTTCAGAGTAAAACATTTAATATTAACCCAGCTCTGCTGAAATTTGAAGAATAATGAAGTGATATCCCTACAATATCCTACTTTAGGATATCAAGTTTATCAATATAACTGGGTAACATTTTAACAATGATTATCAAAATAACCCTGAATATTAAAAATTGTTATAAAGTCATCATTTTTATCTTAATTTTTTCATTATTTTAATTTATGAACACTTGTCTAAAAAAGTATTGGTCATTAGAAAAATTGATTATCTTCCTCTAAATCACAGAAAAAATAAGAAAAATTCTGAAATATAACTTTGATTAAACATAAGAAGTTTGCTTCTTCAAATGCCATAGATCACAAAGATGAACCCCACTGACCAATGGCCAAATCGAAGTGTTTTGTTGTCAAATGGAGTCAGTGTTTTGAAAATTATGAAAGTGACATTTTGGTGGGAGGTACTGGGGATTGAACACAGGGTACTTTACCATGGAGCTACATCCTTAGTCCTTCTTATTTATTTATTTATTTATTTTGTTTGTTTATTTTGAGACAGGATCTTGCTATGTTGTTTAGGCTATTCTGGAACTTGCAATTCTATTGGCCTTAGCCTCTTGAATTGCTGGAATTACAGGCATGTGCCACAGTACCCAGCCATAAACTATGTTTCAAAACAGATTCTTTTGTATCTAAACATTGTATGAGTATTTCAGATGAAGGCAGAAGTCATAAGACGGACTCCTCTGCAGCTGGCTGTGACTTTAACATACCCTAGTATTGATGGGCATTAATGCCATTATAGTTCAGGATGACTGAAAGAAATTCTTGTATCATTTAGGTACTAATATGTGTATAGTGGGATACATGTGATTTATTGTAAGGAGTTGGCCCACATAATTGTGGGGGTTGACAAGCTTAAAACATGTGAGATTGGGGCTGGCGTTGTGACTCAGTGGTAGAGTGCTTGCCCAGCACATGTGAGGCACTGGGTTTGATTCTCAGCATCAGATAAAAACAAATAAATAAAGGCATTGTGTCCATCTACAAAAAAAATCATAATTTTTTTTAAAGTATGAGAGAGAGTCCAGCAGCCTGGAAACTCACAGGAGTTCATGCTATAGTCTTGAGGCTGGCTGGAAACCTTAGTTCGTTCTGCTAAGACCTTCAGCTAATTGTACAAGCTCACTCATATATTCAGGGTAACCTCCTGTACTTCAAGTCAACTGACTATAGGTGTTCTGCACATCAGCAAAACACCTTTGTAGCGGCAACAAGTTCAGTGTTTGATCGAATAACCAGGACTATGGCCCAGCAAGTGGACACATAAAAATTAATTGTCAAATACATTTTTGCTTTGCTACATAGCCCACCTGCTGCAGTCTTTGTGTCTATGTACTTCTTTCTACTTCTTTGTACTTTCTCGATTTCCCCTCATATATAAGAATCAGCATTCTAAAAAATCTTTGTTAAGAGTCTTTGTGAAGTCTTTCCTTCTCCTAGCCTTTTTTTATTTTTTTGAGTTTAGAGTGTTTTCCTAAATAAAACCTTTGCAGTAGCACATAAACAAAAACAGAAGACCATCACTTGGGCCAAAAGATTCTTTCTGGATTTCCCTTAGGCATAATTTTATTGATTGTAAAGAAACAAGATTTCAGCAGTGATTACACTACGGTTTTGTCACTGTCAGGGAGGGTTAGTGTGGTGAAATGTTAATGTAGCTACCTTCATCATTGGTAAAGTACCTTGTGTAAATAAATGAAAATTTACTAAGCAATTGCTCAGCCCTCCTTTCCACATATGTTCATACCAAAAATCTTAACTTCACATAATATACATTCTTCAGGCTATGGCATCTGTCTGCTCTGGAACTAATCACAACTCCAGCACTGTCTAACCATGTGAGATTATGGCAAGGGACCTAACTAGGCTGTGCCTCATTTTTTTTTTTTTTAAGTTTTTAAATCATGAGATGGTGATAATGCTATTGGGAGAATTAAATAATACATTTGAAAAATATTTTAGCTAAGTAAATACTTAATACTCCCACAGTAAGTACAACACATATTACTTCCACAGTAAGTATCAACTATTGTAATTACAATAAAATCTTGCTATTATTGCTGAATGTTTACCTTGACATTGAATTAATTTCATTGTGACACAGTGGAATAAATAAAGATTTGTTAACCAAACGACTTTGCTATCAATCCTTGGTCTACCATTTACTAGATGTACAACCTTGGGCAGTTTATTTAACCTGACTGAACCTCAAGTTTACTGTGTGTAAATTGAGAAAAATAAATATTTTAAAGTGGTTAAGATAATTAAATTAAATAACATAAAACTATCAGCACTTGCTGGTACACAGAAAGTATGTAATAATAAGCTACATGAATGCTATTTTCATTAAGAGCTAAATGATGGAATAAACAAAAAAGGTAATTTGGATCTCATGTTGTACATCTATATTAACGGTGGTAGTTAACTTTAATTTTTGTCCCACTATTCAAATAGAGCTCAGGTGTCTTGAAATGCTCAGCTTCTAGGAGGGGAAGATAGAGAATGTTGTAGGTAAGATACTTCTCCAGTTCAAATATTATTTTCTCCTGTCCTAAATCCCTTACTTGCTTCTGGTTTGCATTTCCATTAGTGCCTTCAGGAAAACTAATTCTGACACATGAATTTTGAAGCCAGGTAATTTTCTAAGAGAAAGTCCCGGCAATTAGAAGAATCATTCTTTCTGCCTGCTTTTTTTCCCTTCATAGAAAAATACTGAAGTTTATGTCTAAGTAAAACTTTCATTTAAGTGATCAATTAGTTTGTTGGGCACTCTTAAAGCTATTTCTATGGTGGTTGTTTCATGTAGGAAGAGAGTTATGATGTAAGAATGAATGTGTCCAGAAGTGGTAGTGCACACTTATAATCCCAGTGGTTTGGTAGATTGAGGCAGGAGGATCACAGGTTCAAAGCCAGCCTCAGCAATTTAGCAAGGCTGTAAGTGAGACCTGGCTCAAAATAAAATTAATAAATAAATAAAAGGGACTGGGGATGTGGCTCAGTGGCTGAACACCCTTGTGTTCAATGCCGGGTACCAAAAAATTTTAAAACAGAAAAAGAGAAGAATGATGAAAAAAATCTATTCTCTCTCTCTCTCCCTCCTGCCCTTTCCCTCTCCCTTCCACCCCTGTCTCCCTTCTCTTCTTTCCATTTTTCTCTATATACAGGAAAGAGGACTTGGACTATTCTTTCATTGTGGTGAATACACGTCATTATGAACCCAGATATTAAACTTTTTATTCAAAAATAAAAATCTGAATAACTTCCCCTACCTGGACTTCTGTGCTGCCTTGAATCAGGCAGTGCTCTTCACAGAACAATTTGATCAACTTTCAAAAATAGCCAATAAGTCATCTATTCTCAAGGTATATTTCTCCTGTGAATCTTAATATGTTGGTAGGAGATGAGAAGCCTGTTTTTTACAAAAATATTTGTTGCCTTATAATGACTTTTAAAATAATAATTGATATTATAAAGAATAAAAGACTTTATATCATGAGTTCCGCTCTCTATCTTTCTGTGTTTTTCATGGATAAAAACCCAAAATCTTTGTCTTTGGACTTGCGTATTTGCTTACATAATGTAAATATAAAGTATAAAATTAATTAACTAGCATTGAAATATAATGGAATATGTATTTTTATATGTGTACATAACCTTTTAACATCATCAATGGTAAATGAGAGAAAAACATGCATTCATATATTTTAATTATTTCTATAGGTAATATGCCAAACCTGCAACTTACAATTTTCAGATATTTGTATCACATAAATCACAAAGAAGCAATGATAATAAAGATTAATTTTACTATCACTGTATAATGTATACCAAGATATTGCAAACTTAAACCATATTGCAAACACTTAAACTCAGAAAGGTTTTGGTGATTTTCTTTTTCATTAAGGGTATATCATCTTTGTGCTTTTTGTTTTCGAAAGATGACTGACATAACCAGTGAGAGTTTAATTTTAAAAAGTTAGTTTTGTTTTAAAGTTTGATAAGTAATAGTTGACTAGCACTTAATTATAATCCCCTACTTTTAAATTACTTCAAATATGTTTTGTCTTCTGATATTTTTGGAAATGCATTGGAGACAAATTTTTCAAAAATTTGTTCAAAAACTCACCAACTTTTATGTACATAACGACTTGCTCAGTTGCCAGAATCATAAGTTTGTACTTAGTCACTATAATTTGTGAGTTAACAAAAGTTACATATTCAATTAAATTTGTAAATAAAGGAGCAAATGTTTGTAAAATAATCTAGCATTTATATGAAACTGTAATAGGTTAAAATTATTGTCAAAGTGAAAGAGTAAAATGATAACCTTGGCATTTCAAAATTTTAAGCAGTGTTTTATTGTAATCTATTTTTTCTATATACAATTCTGAGAGCTTGTTTGAAGCTTCCCTTGATAATTATACTCCCCTGTTTATTTCATTATATTCCTAAGTGTGAAGAATTTAAATTAGAAAAGCATATACATCATAGAGTGGAAAAGAGAAGTGCTATTTAAACCTCCATTGTGAATGGTGTTGTCTTCCCAAATTGAGAACACTTTCTGCAAAAGACATAATTTTTCCTCCTTTTCATCTGAAAATT
This sequence comes from Glaucomys volans, assembly GCA_020662805.1. Classification (NCBI taxonomy): domain Eukaryota; kingdom Metazoa; phylum Chordata; class Mammalia; order Rodentia; family Sciuridae; genus Glaucomys; species Glaucomys volans. The sequence continues at coordinate 1,083,441 of JAJEJO010049658.1, forward strand.
CTACCCTAATTATCAACTGCATATTTCTCAGTATTATTAAATAAAGAAGTATGTCAATTGTTTCATATAAAATGCTATACATAGAATCAGCAATGCATATAATTCTACCTTGAAAAAAATCTACAAATTAATGACAGCAGCATTTCATTTGGATTATAAAAATGTCCTAAATTTGTTTGTATTTTTTTTTCACTAGTGCACTTGAAGACCTGTAAAGGTATCTGCCAATTCAATTTTAGGAGACCTGAATATGGGGGTACAGTGATGCAGTGTTACACGGGGGTAACAAGTGATTCCCCAAATCCTGGGGTATTAAAAATCGGAAGACTTATTTCTTTCTCCTGTTTTTCTTCAATCCAGGATTTGCAGGGAGTTCTGCTCAAGACAGGCAGATTGATGGAGCAAGATGACCCAGGAGCCACTACCGTTTTTTTGTCTGAGCCAGAGAGAAAGACAATTTGTGCTCTTAACGCAATTAAATACTGTGGTCAGGAAGTGACCACTTTACTACTCAACTCACAGGCCAGTACTTGCCACTTTTTTCCAACTCAAAATGTCCAGCCAATGTAATGATAATATAATCTTGAAAAGCATCGATCCAGAAATAAGGGGTGACCAGCACACGTGACTATCATCGGTGGGAAGTGATTATTAATTTGTTCTTCATTGATGTGTTCCTCATTCTTCTTGGCATTGCTTATTTTTTTTTCCTTAAAAACATAAGCACACCTTGAGTCGTTACAATCCATTGGAGATTCTGCTGTCATCATCCCTCCTCTTCATCACCAAGTTTAATTATGGGGAAGGGGATGCACATAAAGAAATAGATTAAGAAAACTCAGAATTCTTTGGACATTTCTGTATTCTCACCCCTCTTATTAAGAAGGTTGTATGATGCCAAATATGTGGCATAGAGCCTCTCTCAAGTGGCTTTTTAAAAAATTTGTTCTTTTTAGACATACATGACAGCAGACTCTATTTTGACATATTATGCATACTTGGAGTATAACTTATTCTAATTAGAATCCTATTGTTGTGATTGTACATGATGTGGAGTTACTCTGGTTTTGTGTTTATATATGAGCATAGGAAAATTATATTCAGTGCAATCTACTGTCTTTCCTATTCTCATCCCCTCTCCCTTCCCTTCATTCCCCTTTGTCTAATCCAAAGTACTTCTATTCTTCCCTCCTTCCCACTTATTGGTGTCAGCATCTCCAAATCAGAGAGAACATTCTGCCTGATAGTCTCCAGTTCAATCCATTTACCAGCAAATGCCATCATTTCATTCTTCTTTATGGCTGAGTAATATTCCATTGTGTATATATACCACATTTTCAAGTGACTATTATTATAGATGGAAAAGCAGGAGTTATATGAATATAGCATGAATGCCACAAACATAAAGCAGGCTGGAAATTCTTTCTGGAAGAGAATTTTGAACAAATTGCAGGAATTAATTAATGCCCTAGATTCTAGTCCATTATTTCCTGAAGATATTTTGGTGAAAATGAAAGTGCTATGGTTTGGTCTAATGGAGAGGGAAGGAAGAAGTAGATAAGTTTAAATGAGATGGAGGACTCAGAAAATCCACCAGAGACAAATAAATTCAGAAAGATTGAGGGACAACCAATAAACCTCAAAACTAAGCTAAGGAATGTGGGTTTCAGAAGTCCACAGAGTATTGAAACAAATGTGTTCACAGGAATATAGAATTAAAATGAGACATTTTTTACATGAGACTACAAACTTTAAATATGAAATGAGCAGTGAGAATTGAGCATTACCTTAATTTTCCTCCCCAAATTGCAATTCCAAGCAGTGACATCATAGAAGGGATGAAGAACAAAATGTTATTGGGAACAAGCCTCTGCCCACTTACCTCTCATATATGGTGCCTGCTGTGGAAGGAAGGAAAGTCCATCATTGCTAGTGAGGCTTCATTGCCATATTGCCAACCATTTTCTGCCATGATTTACAAATTTACTATCCTGTTTTTATTACAGAAATAAATACAATGATATTTAATATGCTGAAGCAGTAAATTAGGGAAATGAATATCCAACACATTTTTATTAAATTTGCTCTTAAAAAGATACATAGTTATAAAGAATGTGCATTTGAAATATAAACGGTATCAAAAATCTGAGTAGCAATTATTTTCCCCATAGTAGGGGGAAAATGAGGTCCAAGATTGCTTATTCAGAAACCAATTGATCAGTTGAGAAAACTGAAGGACAAACAATGACCATATTATGTTCAAAGATACTGTATTCATGTTAGGAAATGAACTAAGAGACCCTGACATATCTTTTTATTTTATTTTATTTTTTATTATTTTTTTTATCTTGGAATTGAACCCAGTGGTACTTTACCACTGAGCCACATCCCCAGCCTTTTTAATATTTTTCTTTTTTATTTTGAGACATGGTCTCCCTAAGTTGCTAAGGGCCTTGCTAAGGCATGGAGGCTGGCCTTAAACTCAAAATCCTCCTGCCTCAGTATTCCCAGTCTCTGAGATTACAGGTATGTGCCGCAGCATCTGGCTTTTTGGGTTTTTGGGGGGGTTTTTGAGGAACTTATTTTGTAAACATTCTTAAAACTAGATTATATATGTTCTTGAGTCTTTTAGAATGCTCACATTCATACAAATTATTTTATTCCCATTTTGTGGAAGGTTAAGTTTCATTTATTTGTCTTTGCCAGATTGGGAAAGAATTTCTAATACAAAATAGGCTTACAAATTTTATAAATGCATTTTGATTATGGGATGTACATACTTAATACAGTGATTTAAAGAAGACATGTTTTACATTTGATTTCTTTATTGTGAGGAATTTTCACATATTCAATTTCCACTATGAATAGAAGTTGAAAAGATAAAAGATTTAACCCCCCAAGTTCACGAGACCTAAGGAATTTAAACGTTATTCGAAATAGATAATTCTGCTTAGTTTTAACTTTCTTCAACTGCAAAACATCATAATAAGTGTTGTGACAAAGAGTAAGAATGCAGGACTCATGGAAGGCAATGAATTGGTGACTTTGTAATTCCTCTGCTAAGACCCCATTTATAATGCTTTGCATTCTGTTGCCTAAATCTGCAAATTTGTACCAAGTTTCTTGGGTAAAGTTCTGTTTTTTAAAATTACAAAAGAAGACACTCTTTTGGTCTAGAATATTTTAGAGTATCTTTTTCTAACAGGGAAAAGTTGAGACATCAGAAAGTGAAATGACACAGTGAAGTATTAGACTGCTGTCATTTTTTATGAAATTAATTCTCCACTTTTATTACTAACTGTTACACTAAGAATCTCACTCTAACTTTGTTTGGATTTGATTTTTTATAACATGTTAAGATCACATTGTAAGACTTTCATTGGCCATTAGCCAAAAATAATAAAATTCTGACCCGACCTGCCTCTCTTTTGAAAACTAGAAAATATCCCAAGAGAATGCAATTTTAGATCTTGCACGTAATTTCCCATTCCGCTCCTATAAATCAGGCTTCTGTAAAATATTGAGTTATACCATTCACATTTCTGCAGATACTAAAATTTCCCATTCATTTTCCAGTCTGCATTCTTCAAGAAAAGGGATGTTAGCTGAGATTGTTAAGAGTTGTGGTAGTTAAAAAGAATTGGCAGGATTCCAGCTGGGAAAACTTGTTGACATTCTGCCAGTTCCTATATTAACATGTATTCCTAAGAACTGATGTTCAGTCAATATTTTCCAGCATAGCCAAACTGAGTGTAAAGATTTTGAACTCTTTCTATTCCAGTAGGTAAGTAGCCACTACTCCATGCCTCCTAGTGCCCCTCTCCAACCCCAGTTTACCAGTTGGCCACAGCCCCAGCACCCCCTGGCCCAATTTAATATTTTGCATCTACATATGATGTTTAGTATTATTAGCAGCTTTGGGACCTTGCTCTAACTGGATGCCCTATGAATGGCCACTAGCTCAATGGGTCAGTGTCTACTCTCTGGCAATTGTTGAATACTTTGAATATAATTCTTGCTTCTAAGTATGTTTCTAGGCATGTGTAACAGAAATAGAAATGTGGGGATAATGGCCATAATAATTCAATGCTGAAGCAACTGAGAAGTCACAGACTGGGAATACTGCCTGAAACTTGTTTGTCAGCCTCAGCTATTCTCTTCCTTGCAATTATTGGGTCTCTGTTCTGTTATTTACAGGACCCTTTTGATGGCCTCTTCTAACCCCAGTATGGAAGCAAAAATAATATGTCTTCTGATCAAAAAAAAATCAAGAAAATAATAAAATTGATCAAAAATATCTATGGTAAGTGTGGGATATATTAAGCACCCATGAGGTGGACATGGGGGGAGAATAGGAACACATTATTGGTTCCTCTCTGGAATAAACTGATGGGTGTCCTGTTGAATTCATTTATCTATTCAAAATGTAATCATTGAACTTATATTTATAGAAAACTAGAGCTATAGAAGCAAATGAGAGATATTTTTCCCTCACATTATTGGCCATCTAACAAGACTCTAAAACAAATTATATTAATTACTTGTTAAGAACTAACTCACTGAAAATTTTTATTTGCCTATTCAGTTTTAACTTACTTGTTCAATTTTTCCTATAGAGTAAAAACCTTGATCATTATAATTCATTATTGCTTGGAAGAAATAAAGTCTTGTGCTGACCAAGAACTATTTTGTATGCATTGACACTGTCTTTCTGTTAAATCCATACAAATGATACAGTTGGCAGCCTTGAAATAAAATGCATAATTTATTAAGTAAAGCATACAGTACTTTGTACCATCCATATTTACCTTGTGGCTTCTTCCTATTAGTTAGGAGCACTTTCCTTGTTTGTCCTGCATGAAGCTGTGAGAGTTTAATGAATTGCTCAAGGTGATAGCATCAGTGATAGACCTTATCCTACCCAATACTTACTGTCTGACTCTTTGGTTCATTGTCCTCTATAGCCCAGCAATAAATTGATTACTCTTAATTCCAAGTAATATAAGGGTGTCTTCTCAAATGCTATTTTGCTACAACAGTGATATTGTATCCTGGTTTTCATTATGAAAAATTAGAACAGAAGAGAAAAAATCATAACTGCTTATTTCTCTGGCGAGTAGGAAAGAAGAAATAATTTAGTGAGTGATTACAACGTGGTAAATTCCGCACCAAGAGTAGGAATTTACTTTCCACGACTCTGTGAGATGATAATCACCTCTAACATGCTCTACTTATTAATGGTAGGAGACATTTAGAACTTTTCTAAGAGTTCTAGGCTGCCAAGTGACACAGCTGGAATTCAAAGCCTGTGCTGTCTCTCAAGACCTTTCTGATATGCTGTGAAGATGCCTTAATACATTAAAGTCATCTTTGCTGTATCAAATAATATCAGTAGGTATAATACAGGATATTCATAAACAATCCACCTCTTTACATTTTCCTATACTCCATGGTAGTGACAGACAGTAAATATTCAAATCATGGGAATGAAAGCACCTTACAAAATTGTTCATGTGTGGCCATTTATCCATTTAAACTCTTTAAGTAAAAATGGATTTCCTGAGGAGGCAGCTGATTCCACATTTGAACAACGTTTTTGTTTTGAGTGTGCTGTAATTGTGTTAGTGTCACTTCCTCCACTGGGAATCACGTGGACCAATGATTGCTTATAGGAAAGATCTTATGTGGCTGCAGCTTAGCCAGTGATATGTTCAACTGTTACAACCACCACATAACATATGCCTCTTTTTATTTTTAACATTAGGTGACTTGGAGTCCAGGGACCAAATGACACAGTTCATCCAGGTTGGCTCTGCTGCTGAACCCAGCTCCATTTGACTGCATTCATGTGTATTCTACCTTAGGACAACCAATACTGAACTACTAAAACAAAAGCAAATTCTTAAGCAAAATAGGTCTTCAAATATTTGAAAGCAGCCCCTTTTCCCATAAATACTTTTCTTTTTCAGACCATGACACTTCATTTGCTTAGTATTTGTCTGACCTGCTCTCTAGGCCATTCCAAGCTGTTGTCAAGTTTGGGCACCAGAAGTCAGCATGGTTCCTCAAATGTTGTCCACGAGTACCTGCTGGAGTGGAATGTTAAGTCTCAGTTCCAAATTAAGCAGACTACATCTTAGCTTATTTTGACAAACACTTGGCTCATTGTGTCTTTTCAGTAAACTACATATCGTACATCTTGTTTTCCACTAATCGCTATTAAGCAAAGTCTCCCCAGTCTGATGTTTTTCTAGTTTGACAATGAATGCAGGAATTTAAATATATCTCCTTTAAATTCTGTGACACTGAATCATGGTTTTCCATTCAGGGAATGAACTATTTCTCTTCATACTCATAACATCTACAAAACTAATATGTATGTTCTATATTTCTTCATGTAGTGCTGTTTTAAATTGAGAAGCTACATCTTATATCCTATTCTCTAGGATGACAAAAGATCTGGAAGAAGGAAAACTCTTTGACCTTCTAGTGAGAAAAATGTGAAATTGGGCAATCTTGATAACATTCTCTCAATAAATATTTATTGACAACTTTTTTATGTACAGTGTCCTAGGTATCATAGCAGAAAAATAAATGACAGAAATCCTCTTACTGCATGAGTTTACATTCCAGTGAGAGTATGTACACATGTATTAAACAAATGTGTGTTGAGAATATAGAAGGTGTTAGTAATGATGTGGTAAGAAACCAAGGAGGTATCTGTACAAGGAGTGTCAGGGTGGGGTGGGTGGTACAGAGCAGTTACATACAAAATTCTTCACATAAACTTTCATCATGGTTGTTGTGCTGTACTGTAATTATTTTAATAGTGGAACACTTTACTTTTTGATAAATTATCTTCGCAGGAATTGTTCAATATCTTATTCATCTGGACATTTCCAGACCCAAGCACAATGTCTAGCATTTAATATTAATTAATTGAAATAAAATCACATAGATTCAACCTCAAGTCTCTGTCTACAGATCCCAGGTCACACAAATTTCTGCCTAACAGACCAGAAACAGACATCCCATCAGACCTAGTATCCCTGAAAGCTTTGTAAGGTGCTACCAGAAATAATTATTTCTACTAAATTAAAAATAAATCAGATCAGGTAGAAGCTGAAACAGAGTTAAATTGTGCCAAGTTAACAAATTTGACTTATTCACTCAAACCAATATACAAATAATTGTTTCTAAACAGTAATTTTCATTACAGTAGAATTGAGAACAGAGAAATGAGATGTAGGAGGGAAGGAATAACAGAACAATTCCACTCTATACTAGTACTTGAAGTATATGCTTTTCCTTTTTCTAAGAAGGTATAGTCCTGGGGGATGGGGAACACCAGGCAGAGGCCACATTAGCAATTGATAAAATGTATAAATCCAAACAGGGATCAAGGAATCATCAGGGTCTTATTCATTGGTCATGCAGCAATGGGGCTGATTTTAGTTATAATTCTACTGCTCTGGCCAAGCTGCATGCAAGTTCCTAAAGGAAATAAAATGAATCGAGGGCAGTGATAAGCAAAAACTGCAGGAGACAGATTAGGCTATAGAAGTGAATAGCACCTTGTCCACACTTATCTGTGCTCATTGCTCAATTCTTCTACTTCTGAATGAAGCAAAGTGGTGGATTATGAGGACCACTGTCTCAACCTCAAGACCGAGAAAATGATTCAATGGTACCTTTACACTGTAATTGTGAAATTAGAAACTTGGGGAAATCTATTGGGATGGAAGAACATTTGAATAAATATTCCATAATCACACATTTATATATGATTTTGCTTTTAAGATTAACATTGCATTGCTTTTCATGAGAGACATTTAGGCAATTTCATAGCAACATTTTCCACATATTTCCCATATTTAAACTGAATGTCTAATGCTTCCAAAACAAAGACTAGCTGAAATCATGGCTGAAACATCACACTTGATGTGACTGATACTATAAATTAGAATTTCTCATATAACTATTATAAGGATCATAACATATGAATACATTTGCATTTCTTCAGTTTAGGGATTAAGGTAAAATCCACTGAACTTTAAAGATGATCCATGGTCATGCTGTATACTTACTTTTCTACTAAGATGTTATATGATTCAAAAGATAGATAGATGGCTTTGGTGGTGGCTGCGGTGTCACAGGATGGAGGTGGACACCTTGAGAAATGAGGCAGCAGTGGCAGGCAGCTCAGCGGTGGTGGGAGGCTGCATGGGTAGATGGGGACCCCCTGCATGGGAGGATATGGGGGAAAAGGTTCACTCAAACATTGCTGGTGGGACTACAAACTGATGCAACCACTCTGGAAAGCAGTATGGAGATTCCTTAGAAAAATTGGAATGGAACCACCATTTGACCCAGCTATCCCACTCCTTGGTCTATACACAAAGGACTTAAATCAGCATACTACAGTGACCCAGCCACATCAGTGTTTATAGCAGCTCAATTCACAATAGCTAAACTATGGAATCAACCTAGATGCTGTTCATCAGATAAATGGATAAAGAAATTGTGGTATATATACCTAATGGAATATTACTTCACCTTAATGAAAAATGAAATTATGGCATTTGCAGGTAAATGGATTGAGTTGGAGAATATCATGCTAAGTGAAATAAGTCAATCTCAAAAAACCAAAGGCCAAATGTTTTCTCTGACATGCAGATGCTGATCCATAATGGGGGGTGGTAGGGAAGAATGGAGGAACTTTGGATTCTGCAGAGGAGAGTGAGGGTAGGGGAGTAGGTGTGGGGATGGGAAGGATGGTAGAATGAGATGTACATTATTACCCTATGTATGTGTGACTGCACAAATGGTGTGACTGCATCACATACAATCAGAGAAACGAGAAGGTATGCTTCATTTGTATACAATGTGTCAAAATGCATCTACCATGACCTATAACTAATTAGAACAAATTTTAATAAAAGATTGGTAGGTCTGTCATTTGTGTTTTTGAGATGATATGGTGGTATTATTAAAAGCACAAAGAAAATTTACATGCAGACCATGAGAAGAGGAGTGATTGAATAAAATGCTCCTAAGAGATTGGGGAAAGCAGGACAGGAGAGAGGGGATCCCAAGCAAGAGTACATCTCAGGGAAAGTCTCCACCCGGTCCTGGGAACTTTGGAGTGTGAAAAATGCCTCAGAGCTTGTCCTTCTTCAGGCCAGGGAACTGTGGCTTCTGAGGTTTCATACACTGCATCAGCAACCACTGGTCATTGAAGAGGTGATGGTCTATGAAGTGTCACACACTTGCAACTCTGCACATGCAGTCAAAGCTGACCTAGTAACCCTACATAGAGTCCTCCAGAGAGTTGCAGGTATGAGCATTAAAAGCAGAAAACAGAATTAGTAAGCATGATCCTAAGGATTCTGAGGAAAGTGTCATTCATCATTAACATATTCACTCTAAGATCAATTAAAAATGTACAGAATGGAACACTACAACACTTTCCTGAATTTTTGAAGTTTAGGCTTTTTAATTAAAAAAAATACCACATAATATGCAATGCAGAAAGGTACAAATGAAAAAGTAAAAAAGCATCCATTATTTCACCATTCAAAACAAAATCATTAAAATTTTTATATATGAATAGATGGATTGATAGGTGTGAATATATAAAATTTGAATGCAGGACATGGTCATATGTATTTATTGTAATCTTAATTTTTTAAACTTAATTGCAATAATGAAGATTTGCAATTCAAATATTTATAATCAAGAATGTGAATTAATTGACTTAAAATTTTATGAAATGACTCCTATTTGTTCAACTCTGCAATAGACACTCATGAATCATTGAACAAAACACAAAAATTCACTACCTTTAACAAATTGTGATACCTCCATACCCTATACACTATAAAATATTATTAAGAACAAACTAGGTTAGTGTACAAGAATATGGTTAGAACTTTGAAAATAAAATGTTGAGTGAAAAAGTGAGTCACATAATATTACATATTATAGTCATCCCTTAGTATCTGTGGGAGATTGCTACAGGACCTCTCTCAAATACCAAAATCTAAGAAAGCTCAAGTCCCATATGTAACATGACATAATATTTGTATATAACCCACACACATCCCTCATATACTTTAAATAATCTCTAGATTGCTTAAAATGCCTAAAACAATGTGTTATGCAAATAATTATTTTATTATTTAGGAAATAATAATAAGGAAGAAGATCTATATGTGCTCAGGACAGATTAATGTTTTTCCCAAATATGTTTGACTTGCAGTTGGTTGAATTCATGGATGTGAAACCTACCAATAGGAAAGGCTGAAAAGGAAAACAAAAAGTGTGTTTCTTTTCCTTCAGAATGCAACCCAGAAGCTGCACAAACCACTTTTTCTTGTATCTTGTTTGTGAGAACATAGGGCCATAGCCATGAAAGATGCTGGAAAAAGTTGTCATTACTTGGGTGTTCACGTGCCCAAGCTAAGGATTTTATTATTATTTAAGGTGTGGAGAACAGCTATTGGGGAACAGTTACCATCTCTGCCATAACACTTGAATGAAAATCTGCTATTTTTAAATATTCAGTATGGTTTTTGTAATATAAATCTTTGAAAATAATTAGAGGTCATACCTTCCTTTCCAATCCTTCTATATATGCTCCCTTTTCTGATTTGGTCACATTGGCTGTGACTAGATTATAGTGTTGAAGAGGAGCAATGGTGCTGGATGATTTTGTCATTTACCTTCTTTCATGTGAGATCATAACATTTTATTATGAACGTTTTTGCAGGCCTATAACTGATTACCTTATCTAGGTGATGAAAAGATCTCAGAAAGATGAGATAGAAGTTTAAGCTGAAGAAAAGTAAACAGGGACTTGCAGAATTTCAGGCAAGAGACAGTGTTGCATTGGACCAAAGAGCAAGTGACAGTGAGGATGGAGAGAATTGCTTAGATGATCCTAATGAGATTTCAATCAGAATGCAGAGAAGTGCTTGGGTTCAGGACATGTTTTTAATATCAAATCAATAATATCTACTAATGCATTATATTACATAATACATATGGAAAATGTACTGGGAAAATAAGAAGAAACAATGATTCTTTAGCTTTTGGCTTAGTAACTAGGTTAAACTGTAATACCACTAACTGAGATAGAGAGAACCAGATGGTGGCGAGGGAGTTGTGGAAAAAGAACTATTTGGTCTAAGTCCTATGAGATGACTATCATAAATTAAAGTTGAGGTGGAAAAAATCTGCATTTTGAAAATGATGTGTGCTATTTTAGGTCCAAAATCTTGATTAGTTATTTAAATTTGTAGTTTTCAATTATGGATAGAATTTAAGGTTATGAACCTGGATGGATGCATCACTGGGATAATATAGCAAAAGAAAGAGTGAGAAGATTAAAACACTGGGGACTCTAGAATTTAGAGGTCAAGATTAAAGAGAAAGATTCAATGTGTGAGAATAATGTAGAGTTCCAGAAAGGCAAGAAAAAGTCACAGAGGCAGTGACTTAAAATTTTGATCAATCATGGAAAACGTTGCTTAGAGGTTGAAAAACTACATGGCAATAAATTGGGAAACCTAGAAGAAATAGACAAATTTGTAGACATATATGTCTTAGTAAAATTGAAACAGGGGACTATAAAAAGCCTAAATAGACCAATGACAAGTAATAAAGTGAAGCAGTAATTGAAAGTCTCTGAACAATGTGTGGCCCAGGACTGGATGAATTAACTCCTGAACTTAATCAGACTCTTATGGAAGAATAAATACCAATACACTCAAACTATTCCATAAAATTAAAAGAGAAGGAATTCTTTTAAACTCATTCAATGAACACAGAATTTTCCTGATATCAAAACCTGACAAGGACACAGAACTACAATTAAAATCTGTAGACCAATCTCCCTGATGAATGAAGATGCAAAAATGTTCAAAAAATACTGCAAATTTATTCCAACAGCCCATTAAAATGATTATATGCCATGATCAATTGATTCTACTCTGAAGATAAAATAATGGTTCAACACACTCAAAAAAAATGTATCAGCACACAAATAGAGTCAAGGATAAAAATCATATGATCATCTCAATAAATGCAGAAACAGCCTTGGATAAAATTCAACATCCCTTCATGATAAAGGCCCTCAATAAATTAGGTATAGAATCATCATGCTTCAACTACATAAAGGATATATATTAAAAACTCAGCAAATATCATGATGAAGAGGGAGAAACTGAAAACATTTCCTCTACGATCAGGGCAAGACAAATGCTCCACTATTGTTGCTCTTATTCAATATACACCTAGATCCAGAAATTCTAGCCAGAGCAATCAGGCAAGAAAAAGAAATAAAGGCATATCAGTCAGAAGGAGGAACTAAAATTATCTCTGTCTGCAGATAATAAGATTCTATACACAGAAAAACCTAAGGGCTCCACCAAAAGATTTACAGAGGTGATAAATTCAGCAAATTAGTGGTGTACAAAATCAACATACAACCATCAGTAGCTGTTCTATCCACCAATAATGAACTTGCTGGAAAAGGAACCAGGAAAGCAATCCTGTGCATGATTGCCATCAAAAAGATAAGGCCCTATGTACATGTATGATTACATGAGTGGTATGAATGCACATCATGCACAACCATAGAAATGAAAATTTGTACCCCATTTGTGTACAAAGAATCAAAACGAAGTCTGTAAAAATTAAAAAATAAATTAAAAAAAGATAAGATACCTAGGTATAAACCTATCTAAGTATGTGAAAGGCCACTATGTGAAAATGAGGAAAGAATTTTAAGAAGAAAATAGAAGGTGAAAAGGCCTTCCATGTTTATGACTTGGGAGAATTAATATTGTTAAAATGGCCCCACTACCCAATTCTATCTATAGATCCTATGTTAACCTATCAAAATACCAATGGAGTTTTTATAGAACTAGAAAAATAATCCTAAAATTTATATGAAAGCACAAAGACCCTGAATAGGCAAAGCAGTTCTGAGCAAAAAGCAATGCTGAAGGTATCACAATAACTTATTTCAAAATGTACTACAGAGCTGTAGTACAAAAATAGCAAGGTACTGGCACAAATAAAGACCCCCAGACTAATGGAGCTGAATAGAGGACCCAGAAATAAATTCATGCATCTCTAGCCAACAGATTCTCTTCAAAGTCACTAAAAACATACACTGGAGAAAGAGTAGCTTCATCACCAAATGATAGTGGGAAAGCTGAATATTCATAATATTCTAGTTTTAAAATAGGAGATTAAAACTAGACCCCTATCCTGTACAAAAACCAGTGGGAATTAATGTAACACCCGAAACTTTGAAACTACTCGAAAATATAAGGGAAGTACTTCAAGATATTGGCACAGAAAACAGTTTCCTGGGTAGGAGTCCAATAGCTCAGGAAACAAAGGCAGGAATTGACAAATAGTTTTACATCAAATTAAAATGCCTCTGCAAAGCAAAGGAAAGAATCAACAGAGTAAAGAGATAACTGACAGAATGAAAGGTTAATTTGCCAATTATTTATCTGACAGATGATTAACATCCAAAATATATAAAGAACTAAAAAACAAGAAAGAGTAATTCAATCAATAAATGGTCAAATTAGTGAATTAAATTTTCTTGTTAAGAAATGTATGAAATGATGTCTGTCTCATTCCACCATTTTTCATGCTCCTTTCCCCTCCCCCTCTCATTTTCCTCTACATAATCTAAAGTTCCTCCATCCTATGTGCATGTATGATGAACAAGAATGATATGAATGTTCATCATGCACAACCATAGAAATGAAAATATCTACCCCATATATGTACAATGAATTGAAATGAAGTCTGTAAAAATAAAAAAATAAAATAAATGTATGAAAAATGCTCATTTTTTTCTAAGTGTGATAAAAGTATCTTTTTAAAAATTACAGTTTATGGTTATACATAGAACTTGGGTTCATCCCAACAAACTAATACAGGCATGTAAATCAATTTTGGTTCATAATCCTCCCCTTTTCCTTCCATCTTTTCCCTCCAATTTTCCCTCCCCTCTCCACTTCTCCTTCCTCTACTCTACTAGATGTCATGTTTTGATCAGCTAGTAATTTGTATTTGATTGGTTTCTTATGTAATCTTTTTCTTCCTCCCCCTTTTCCTTTATTTGACTATAACTTCCACATATGAAAGAAAACATTTGACCTTTGAGTTTCTGATTTTGGTTAATTTCACTGAGCATGATATTCTCTATTGCCATCCATTTACTTTATAATGGCTGAGTAGAATGTCTATATATATGTATACACACACACATATATATATGTCTATATATACACACACACACACACACACACACACCCCACATTTTTAAAGTCTATTCATCTATTGATGAGCATCTGGGTTGATTACATAATTTAGCTATTGTGAATTGTGCTGCTATAGGCATTGATTGTTGCTGAAGTATGCCAATTTTAGATATTTTGGAAAAATACCCAGATGTGGGATAGTAGGCTTATATGGTAGGTCCATTCCTAATTCAGATATCAGGAAAATACAGGTAAAAATTACATTGAGATTCTGTCTCACTCCAGTAAGAATGACTATTTTTAAAAAGACAAAACATAACCTGTGCTGACCAGGTTGTGGAGAAGGAACCCTTATATACTGTTGATGATAATGTAGATTAGTACAGCCACAATGGAAACCATTATCAAATTTACTCAAAAAACTTCAAATAGAAATACCATATTTTTCAGTATACCACTCCTGGGTACTTATCCAAAGGAAATGAAGTCTGCATACAAAAGAGATACTTGCATATCCATGTTTATTAAAGTATTATTCACAATAGTCAAGATTTCAAACTAATTTCCCATTGACAGGTGATTTGCTCAAGACACTATGGCATCTATACACAGTGGAATATTATTCAGCCATAAAGAAGAATGGAATTCTGTCATTTGTGGGAAAGTGGACAGAACTGGAAGATATCATGTTGAGCAAAATAAGAAGTCAGACACAGAAAGACAAGATTCACATGTTTTCTCCAATATATGGAAACTAAAATAAATAAATACATGTGACCTGAAAGTAGAAGAGGGAGTATTAGGGACTGGGAAAAGTGTCAAAGGAGAGGGAAATAGAGGTGGGAAGAAGAAGGTAAGAGAAGAGAGGGTAGATGTGAGGGTAGAACAGCATATGTATGCATGGAAATGATATAGAAAATCCCATTAATTTGTGCACTTAGTGTTAAAAATTCCAACAATCAGAATAAAAAAATTTAAAGCACGAAAGCTGATGCTGAGACAACAGACTTTTCTTTTTTTCTTTTTTAAAAAGGGAGAATTCTAGTATGTTTCTTTGATGATGACATTGATTCAAAACAAAGACGATAACTTTTCAGAAGAGACCACTCCTGAGAGAACTGGACCTGAGAAAGGTAGTTTCCTTTTTGTTGATTTTGTTTTGTTTCCATGCTGGGGTTGGAACCCAGGGTTTCATATATACTAAGAGAGATAAGAGCATAGATCTTAAGATAAGGACTCAGACTCAGTATTTACAGAGGGTTTGTAGGAGCTAAGCAGCTCCTTTCCTTGCAGTAAGAAAAGCAAGATAAATGGACACCAATACAGATGGATGGCTTTGGAGGTAGGAGATTGACAACATTCTCACCTGCTCACCTGGGTTTCCTGGAGAAATGAGATCCTCAGCTGAAGTGAAGAGAGGGAAAATGTTGAAGCATGAGTAGAAAGGGGGAAGATAGAAAAGTTAGGGAGGGTGAATTGGAGGTAAAAATGTGGAAGCATTACTGGACAACACAGGACTTATTACTGTAAATCAGAGATGATGCATGGCTAAAGTTTTTCTCCAGTTTCTGCTACTTTCATACAGGTACAGAGCAGATTGAGTAAGCATTAATTGAGATTAGAATTTGCTGATAGTTAATCAGATGTAGAGAGGGTTAAAGGAGTAGGTGATGTATGCAAAGGAGTAATTTATAAGAGACAGTATCGTACATCCCTGATCACATTCTCTCCCCTTCTCCCTAAAGAAGAATTATAGGGTGCACATATCCCCTCCAAAACTCATGTTGAAATTTTAACAATATTAAGGAGTAGAGCCTTTAAAAAGTGATTAGACTGGCAGGATTTCACCCTCATAAATAGATGAATGCCATCATTGTGGAAGTGGCTTGGTTATCATAAAAAAGGTTATATTCAGCTCCTCCTCTCTGGCTGTGCCTCACAAGCATGCTTGCTTCCCCTTCCACCATCTTATGATGCAACATGAAGGCCCTCGCCAGGTGCCAGTGTCTCTTAAGAAGCGGGGGTCAGGGCTGGGCTGTAACTCAGTGGTAGAGCATTTACTTTGCATGTGTGAGACTCTGGGTTCAATCCTTGGCACCACATAAAAATAAATACATTTCTAATATATTAAAGATACATTTTTAAAAAAGAATTGTGGATCAAACTTCTATTTTTATACATTATCCAGTCTATGGCATGTTGTTATAGTAGCAAAAAAGAGACCAAGACAATAATCATCACCCTTTCATTTTTAGTTATCAGTTTTTTGCATTCTGTACAGTGTTATTACCTAAGTATACAACTTTGAATGGTATAATTCATCTTTGCCAGTTTTTGAATTTTTCTTATAGAGGGGTAACTTTTTATATTGTTTCCCTAAACTAGAACTGGTTTTTCACTTTTTAAATATCATCCACCCTTCCTATGGCTACAGCTTATAACTGTAGTGCTATGGTGATATAGTATTTGATGAAATAGAAATACACAATGCAAAAGCATATTGTCAAATTAGTGGGAAATGAATGCATCAATAATCTGAACTGTGACTATTTTTAAAATGATTTTTTCTGATTATAAAAAATAGCTGACATTCTAAAAAATGTTCCTTGGAATGCAGTATTTACAAAATCATTATTTCTAAAATCAATAATTTAGCCATTTCTAGAAAATAAAATAATTGATCAATTCATGTTAAAAAAAAAAGAAATACAAAATGTAGTTTTTGTAATGTTTAAGTCAATTTATTTTTTTAAACAAATGATTTTATTCATCATTTTGCATCTTCCATTTAAGGTTCTTAAGCCCTTACTGAACATCTCTAAGTAACTTCTTATTTTTTTTTATTTTTACAGACTGCATTTTGATTCATTGTACATAAATGGGGTACAACTTTTTCTATGCTTGTACACGATGTAGATTCACCCATTCGTGTATTCATACATGTACATAGGGTGATGATGTCTGTCTCATTCCACCATCTTTCATACCCCACCCCCTCCTCCCTCTCATTTCCCTTTACATAATCTAAAGTTCCTCCATTCTTCTCTTACCCACACCCCCCACACCCATTATGTATCATCATTCAGGGGCTCAGAAGGCTGAGGATGATGTTCACAAGTTCAAAGCCAGCCTCAGCAATTTAGCAAAGTCCTAAGCACCTTAGCCAGACCCTGCCTCAAAATAAATAAAAAGGACTGGAGATGTGTCTCAGTGGTTAAGCGTCCCTGGATTCAATTACGAAATCTTTACATGTATTGCAACATCGCATGTACAATTTTTATGTTATGTATCAGTTTAAAAATTCTGTTTAATTTTTTTGAAAAAAAAGAAATACAGAATGCATTTTTGTGTTGATGGGCATATTTTTTAAACTTCTTTTAACATGAGTACTATAAAGTCAATTAAAATGATAGTTGAGGGGTAGGAGTGTTGCTCATTAGGAGAGCATGTGCTTAGCACTGGCGAGGTCCTGAGTTCAATACCCCAAAATAAAATTTTAATAGGACAAAATAAAATGAGTTAATTTTTCACAATGAAGCCAATTCTACTGAAAACAATTTCATAGCCGACCAATAAAATAATAGGAGCCCCATTAAAATATAGATACAAGTAATCAGTGAATCAAATGTTATTCCTTCTTTCCCATGATTGACTGCTTCTAATGAGAAAGTGTTTGTTTTTCCAAAGATATTCGAAAGAACTTTTGAATACAGTAAGCTGTTTGAGTTAATTCTAACACCAAAGACTTATAGGAAATCAAGTCAATGATTTTAGTAATGTATGAAAAGAAAAAACAGACCAAAATTTCTACTTGCATAATAAATTGGTGATGAAGGTAACACTGAAGGCAGAACAACCCTCTGCCTGCTATGTGGCACCTTATTTATGGGATATTTAAATATAGAATCAATTCTGTTTCTTCCTGTTTAGCTTTTATGCCTCAAAAACACTGATGCAACAAGCAAAATCCTGGAAATCATTTGCTTGCTCAGCCAAAACCTTTCTTCCTGAAGCTTTCCTGAATGCAGGGAGATAATTTGCTAGTGAAAGGCATGTTAGAAACCTTGAAACAGAATAGTATTCACTTTCTAGGAAATACAACACCCTTTTACCAATACCCTTTTGTCTCTCTAAATTCTGGAAAATATCCCTATAGGAATCTTAGGTGTTCTGAAAATTCAAAAGACTTCTCAGGTTATTACTTTTATTAATTTCTTTGTAGTGGCTGAATTCAGAAGAGAGGAGGAAAGTTAAAGTCAGATATATGAAGTTCATGGCTAATTAGAAGGACTTTCATGCCTGAACCACACAGAATGCCTATATTTACTACTGGCCAAAAGAAAAAGAAGAGTATTAAGAACATAATGATTTTATGTAATGTAGTAAGATTCCAGATACCTCGCTAAATGTTTCACATACGTTGTAAAATTTAATCTTCACACAGAATTGGAGATTCATTTTATCATCCTCATTATTACAGATGTGGAAACAGTGGTCTACCTAGTACAGCCAGGGCAGGCATGGAGGACTCCAGGCTGGTGCTCTTGACCACTTCCTATGCTGCTTTGCACTGGTCACTTTATACTGCATCTCCAGGACACAACAAGCTCCTCGCCCTTCCTAGATATCCTTCTTGTGGGTTCCACTTTACACACTTTCCAGATAGACTTCATCATGCCCAGCCTTCCGTGCCCATGAGGTTCCACTTCTGTTATCTCCCCAAACTATTCTAACAACTACTGATCGCTCCCTCCTCCTAACTTCTTCAGCTAGTAGCTTACCACCCCATTTAAAACTCCAGTTGCTTTATGTGTGTTATTCCAACTGGGAAGATATTTATAGTTTGTCACCCTTTGTGGTCCCAGGTATACTGGCTACTTAAAATATATTCAGCAAGCATTCATTGTGTTCAATTTCCAGGCTCCATACAATGAACATCTCTGAATACAAAACTTACTGAACATAATCTTTATCCATAGGAGCTTGGAACCAACTGCAGGAAATTTACACAAAAAGAAGGGTCAAGTGCAACAAGCTATGATACAGGATCCCTTGTATGTGTGCATCAAGGCATTTATTTCATACTCCCAAATGAATCTAGCAACTATTGAACTCTCTTGCCTCTTAACTTTCCCTATGGGGAAGGTTATTTTGCAAGTAGCAAGAAAGAGCATGAGCCCAAAGTCATATGAACAAAAAATGGTGGTATGAGTTCTAGAGTCTGGGTCCTTTGGCTCTAGGTCCAAGACTCTAAGAGTAAACAGGACACTTGATCAAGGGTTGTTATGATATGGGTCTTGCATACCCCTCAAAGGCCCAGATACCAGACTGTGATGCTATTAGGAGGTGGTAGAAATTTTAGGATGAGAGGCCCAATGGAGTACTGGGACCCTGACCCTTCCCCCTCTCTCTGCTTTGTGGCAGTCATAAGGGAAACAGACCTCCTCCTGCACACCAGCACACAGTCCCTGCCATGATGGTCTGCTTCCCCACAGGCCCCAAAACAATGGAGCCAAATGACCATGAACAAAAACCTCTGAAACTGTGAGTCACAATAAACCTTTACTGCCAGGAGTGGAGTGATGAGATATGAGTGCAATTCCATCAACTTGGGGGTTGAGGAAGGAGGATCACAAGTTCAAAACCAGCCTCAGCAACTTAGTGAGGCCCTAAGCAATTTAGCAAGACCCTTACTCTAAATAAGCTATAAAAAAAGGGCTGGGGATATGGCTCAATGATTAAGCACCCCCAGGTTCAATCCCCAGTACCAAAAACAAACAAACAAACAAACAAACCTACCTTTCTTCCTTTCAAGTTAATTTTCTCAGGCATTTTTCATGCTACAGAAAACTGACTAATACAAGGAACCCCAATGCAATCAGAGAACATGCATTTGTTTAACAACTGCATTCCAGACACCAAGTTACTGGAGATACAGTAGTTATTGGAGTTTGGAATCTCACAAAAGATCCTGAAACAAGGAATTAGTTAGACCTTATTTAGTAGTTTGCTAAGTAGATAACCACCAGAAGCACAAATATAAAAGTGAGGAAAGCAAGATAGGAAAATGAGGAAAAAATATAAGGAACAATTGGGGCTCAATTGTGCTGGAGATACTGAGAGAAGCCCTGAGAAGCTTCAAGATAATTAAACACCATTTCTCGTCGACCATTTGTTGAGGATTGGGAATCTGGCAAAATAGCACCTTACACCTTAGTTGCTCTCTGGAAAGGAAATAGGGGGAAAAAAAAAAGAGAGAGAGAGAGTACCTAAGGTAATAAGAAATCTACCTTCCAGGAAATTTTCTTCTACAACTACAGACAAATTCAGAAGTGGGCAAAAGAAATATGAAGCAGGGCATCAACAATACCTACTATGGCAACAATGAAGACAAACATCTTCAAACATGAGCTTTGCTTTCTTGGAACTGATGCTCCTGGATAAGAAGTTTACAACAAAATGTAGTGCGCAGAGAAAGGGGAGAGAAGAACCCAGTTATTCTGTAGTGTGGACACTGGGCAGGAGGTTAATGCCTTCCACCCTCACTCTCAGACACACGTCATTACAGTTCGTGGTTTTACACCTTGATGAATAATTCAAATGCTTCATGTTCCTATATTCAGGACACATTTGCTTTAGCACCAAGTAGCAATGATTCTAGGGGAAGTAAATGTGCTGGCCTACCTTGAGACCCAACACTGTGTGTTCTCTCTATTCACATTTTTTGCCACAAACATGATGAAAAATCATTCTTACAAACATCAGGGCCAGAAAAAGTTTACAAAATGTGTTACATGAAGGTCAGACTGACTATAAAGCAATCTTGGCAATCAATCAAAGGTTTCTCTTGTAAGGAAAGGACCCGACACGCATCCTCATCTTTAGGAAGTGTGAGGGGATGGGAGGTAGAGATGTACTGACTGCACCCCTCAATTAAGAAAGGAATTTACTAACAAGTCACTGTATGTCAGAGGCAGACAGCTTGTACTGGAGTTGGCAGGCTGGAGAGGTGTCTGCACAGAAAGCTACCTTGACTGAGACCAAATCTTTCTGCTCTTCTCAGGGTGGCCTATATCAAGTGACTAAGCAAAGCAGGGAGAAGTCAGGTAAAAATGCCCAGTCTCTTTGGGAAGAACAGTGACAAACAAAACTTGGTTTTGTTGAGCTCTGGCTCTGTTGAGCCTGCTCAGAACTGGACTTCTCCTTCAGACCAAAATTGCTTCTATCCCCTTCCTTCCAGGGTTATTGGTATCTAATAAACATCTCATACCCTGAACTGCATTTCAGCATCTGCTTCTGGAGAATCCCAATTCTAGGAGGAAATATAGGGCAAGCCAATATTTAATACAAACAAACAGAATCAAGTTACTTAAAGAATGTGATAGCTAAAATGAAAGTAAAAAATTAATAATAATACTAGCCCAGTATTTTAATTCAATAACAAATGGCAAATACCTGAAGAGACCAGGTGAACTGCCCTATGTGGCAGAGACTTCAAGTAGAAGAATTAGTATTCCATTTCAAGTAGATTAATACATTTAAATTACTGTAATCCCTGAATGTGGATTTTGGTATAGAATGTGAAGGAAGATAAATGACAACCAAAATATAAACAAAATGTACTTAATTCAGGAACACTTGAGGAACTTCTTCTTAATATATTTGTTATACTATATTATTTTAAGTGATGGAATTGGGCTTAATTTTAAGTATTACTTTATAACTTATACAGCTAATAAGCTGTATTTTCAGAGGTTTAATCTTGTCCTTCAACAAATAGATGGGAGTTCTTTCATACATTCTACCAATTTAGAAGAAAATGGTGGTCATCAGCAGAGAGTTTAAAAAAATATTGAATATGAAAGTTAGATGCAATTATATTCTTTTACACAGAATTTTAACTCAGCGTGTACTACAGACAACGTTCTCATTACATGATCCACATGGATCACCTGCTCAAGTTCTCTAGAAACTGAATTTGCTAAGTTAAGTTTTTATCAAATGCTCCAGGGTAATTCTTAAGCACATACTAAAGTGGGCAGCCACTGTTACATAAATTGATTTATTTGGTGTTATTGAAAGAAGAGTTAAATCAATTCAGGTGAGAGATTATTGACACACTTATACAGGAAGAGCAGTTTTATCTACTAAAAGGTTTAGTAAATATGAGTATCATGTTTAGTAAATATGAGTATCTTACTGAAGTTATTAAAATATTTGTATATAATGAAGATAAATATCAGTGGGAAAATATGAATTCATGGTTGTAGCAGCGTGTCCAGGTCTTATCTGCTTTTCTACTTCAGTGCATTCTAACCTCACTTCCAACTGCCAATGACTGATAGGTATGGTATATAACTCAGGATACAATCATGGGTAACACTGAGAAATAACATTCCACACGGACTCATAAACTTTCTCCATCTGACCAAAGTGGTGGCTGACATGAGAACCCCACCTGAATTGCTTGCCTCCCTTTCTAAGTTTCACAATCTTTTCAGTTCCCAAATAAACTACCTGTAGGACTGCTTTTAAAACAACCCAGACTTTTTTTTAAAGAGCTTATTTGCAATACCTAAATAAGAGAAACACATAAAAACACCAAAATTTAGTTTAATTTGGAAAATAAACCTCTCGAGTCTGACCTATGTGTGGTAGATTATTTCCTGTCTGTTTCTTTTTAATTATTCATCTGGAGGCAGTTATGAGTCATCTTCTCTCTATGTAAAGCAATGGCCTTTATCTACTAAAAAATGTTGATCCAATTTTCTTCTCGGTATTGAAAAATTATAATTTGTTTTACATATATGTATATTTTTTCAAACTTCTATTTTGTGATTGTTTGATAGGAACCACATAAAAAATGTCTATGCATTTGGTTTCTTGTGAAATCTTGGAAGAAATTCAGTCAATCTGACACTATAGACTGGCCAAAACAGAACATTTAAGTAAAATGGAATTTTAAATCATTTTATCCAGATGATTTGAAACTAAAATCTTGAATTCCTAGAAAGATTTGATAAAATAAGTATATATGATTCATCTCATATTTCCAAAAGTGTTCTCTCTGCCACATATCCAAAGTGGAAACTTATCAAATAGACTCTCACATCCACATGAACACACAGAAAGAAAAACAAAGGGCCCATATGATCTTGGAGATATAAATAGATGGCACTTTTTGGTTGATTAATCCCAAATTTAAGTGTTTTGTCTGGGCTTTGAATTTGAACTACAGTATAACAATGTAGCCCAAAATACATTTTGGATTCAATTTGGAAATTCCTTGTCTTGTTAATTAGCAGTAAGATTTTGAATTCCTATTTGAAAATCAGTCTTCATAAATGCCTAAGCCTCAATTGTATATGCAAATTCCACACATTTTCATACTGCTTGGAATAACTGCATATGCAAACAGGTAATTTGACAGTTAATGATTCATTTGCACGTGCAAACCTACAATTTTAACCTACAGATGCCATTTGGTAGATGTAAATAATATTCCATGTAGACCCTGTTCAGCAGTTCTCTTTTTTGTTCCTTTTAAAGAAACCAACCCTTAAACACTTTTTTTTTTCCATTTTCATTACTGAAAGTCTACTAATATTCCCAAAATATTCAGGTTGAAAAATATTTTAAAATTATAAATATGTTGGAAAAAATGTTCCTTTTTGCCTAATTGATCTTCAAGAAAACAAAATTTAGCCATTTCAGTCCCAAAGTTAGAGCATATATTAAATACATTCATGGGATGCTTGCATGTTTGATTAGAAATATAAAATCATGATGCAGCTGACTCTGTATTTATCATCTTAACACTTTTCAACCTGAAAAAGCATAAAAGCTTTTTTCTTCAAAAGACCAATATTTAAAGGGTGTTGATTTATGTAAATCAATAATTTATCAACTTGCTATCTTTTCTTGCTGCCAGCCAGATGCTTCTCCCTTTGCTCAGCCAGACAATGTCAGCTGCAACACATAATGGCCTCTGCTTCATGTAGAAATAAGAGCATAAATATTTTAAAAATCCTGCTACAGGAAGTAAGGAGGGTTGGGTGGGGGTGAGAGATTTTACTGGTTTATTGTGAGGGAAGAACAAGTCTACATATTTTATGGGTTGGTTTTATCAGAAGTGGAGGCAGGGACGTCTCTTAGCCTGATTTTTATCTTCTAACAAGACTGACAGACCAAAGTCTTTTCATAGCAATTTGTTGAAGACATCTGGTGAAGCTTTCTAGGGGATGAACACACTGCAGAGTGTTCCTCTGGTATCAGTTGGCATGGCAACCAGTAAAAGACTATTCAACATCAGTAGGTTTCAAAAAGGTTGAGGCCTAGTTGAAAATCCATTTGGGCTCCTACCTGCAAAATTCTTTTGAAAATGCACTAAATCTTTTCTTAGGGCTCTAGAGACTGAACCAATATGTACAACTGTGGCACCTTCAATCTTAAATAATTTTCAAAACATGGGATTAATGATTCCAGTCACCAGAGGTATTACAGAAGATAGGGAATTACTGGCACTGTGCTGGAGAGGATATTAGTTGAAATATGGTTGTTGTTTCTCTGTGTGTCTTACACAGGAAACAAAGTGCTATTTTAAAATTTCTATAAATTCTAAGTTAAAAGAGTCAAATGAATAGAAGAAAATCTTTACTGGTTATTTTCAAAATCAAATAGATTTGTCCTAATGGACTAAATAAGATTTTTAATGAGGAGAGTAAAAAAAAAAACTGATTTTAAAATATTTAATATGGGTTTTCAAAAATTATTACTATTTTATGCAAGAATATTCTAGTTAAAGGACATTTTAACTATAAACCACGTTAAATAATATATTTGATATCAATTAATTTTGAACTCTTTGAAAGTCAAATAACCACTGACAAATCTCTGTACTCACCCAATTTTCATAAATTGCAATTAAACTGACATAACATTAACCTGAATGAAAAATTCCCATGATATTTATCCAAACACTTGTATTCCATTGAAGATTTGAAGCCAGAATTCGAAAAAGAAATGAGGAAAATAGAGAAATTTCTAAAAGCACATTCCAAATGTATATGATATAAGGAAAATAAATATCAACATTGTTACATCATTGCTCTGACCATGAATTAGATAGAACTTAAGTATTTCCTTTATGTTAGCCATTTGCAGAGGGTAGTCTTCAAACTTACTTTTTAAATAAAAGTGTTACTTAAAATTCAGTGAATATTGTTCTTGAATGACTGTATTGTCAATGGCCCATAAAATTTGAGCACTATAGCCCAACAATACTCACCACCGCCCCAATATTTAGAAGAGACCTGCATCAGTACCATGCAACGCTAGTTCAGTTACCCGCAGTGTGGCACAGCATGTTCTGAGTTGTTTGAAATCATGCCCTGAGACATATTCAAAGCAGAGTTTGTTTGTATTGTGTACAAGCAATTCTGAATATGTTCCTCTGTGCTCAGAGGCAATGAAATATTTGCAAGTGTTGATTTAGTCAACTACAGGGAATAGGAAACCAAAATATTTGGGTGCTTTTCCTGGTTCTTAACCTGATTTGAAAGACAAGAATCCCTCCCTCCTTCCAATCTCTTAAATTCTCTCTCAGGAGAATAGAGGAAAGAAGGATACCCTCACAGCTGCCACAGAATGGGTTAAGCAGGGTAACTTTTACGGGACAGTTCTAAGTATAAGTTGCTATTGCTGCTAATAAAGGAAGGCATGTTTGGAATTCAATTTTTAGGATAAAATATCAAAATAATCAAATAATACCATTAAGTTTTGAAGGCATTTAGAAATTCAATATTTTTAAAGTTTCCCCAAGAAGCACTTAACAACCAGCCTTTTCCTCCTTAATCTAGTAGCAAAAGTTGGTTCTCTGGCTCTTTTCTTTATTTCTCTTCCTCATTCTCTTGTTTGCCTGAAAATTGCCTAGACACTATTGACTGTTTTGCCATGACTATGAAACAGAAAAGACTCACAGTGGACATTACACTGGTACTATGTTCCTTCCTTTTCTTAAGCCAGACCATAGTTGTTAATCATATTATGTTATGTGCACATATGAATAAGGCATAATGAATCCCACTATGATATAAAATTATAATGCACCAATAACAATAATCTCAATGATTTGTAAAGCATGGCTTAAATGTCAGGCACTATGCCAGGGTCTTGACACATATTATCTCATTTGGTTCACCCCCTTGACTCCAAAAGATAGTTATCATTGTGCCCTTTTTACAGACAAGGGAACTGAGGCTGAAAGAGATTAAGGACTTTTAAAACACAATAGCTGTGAAGGGATTGAACCTTAATTCCATGTATTCCAAAATTTGTACATATTTGGGCAAATCCAAAGGGCCACAAAAAGGATTTTTTTTTTAATTTATTCAAATGAGAAACTAAATATATCTATGGACCAATGAATTAATTTATAAGTGAAAGTTATAAGAAGAAATCTGTTCTCCGGCCCTTTTCTAAATTCCCGAACTGACTCACAAAGCACCTCTTAAATACTCCAGGAACCCTAGACCCCTCTTCAGGCATTTGAGATAGCTGGTTGTTGCTGTCAGAAAGAACATGAAATCTCAAGTTCATCTTACATGGCAATGTGGGGGTCAGTCTGCCCCTACACTTTCCACTGTGAACACTTAGAATGACAAATACTGGCAGCAAATGACACACAAGCTTTGATTCTCCTGCTCTGTCCCTCTTTTCATTCACCAGTCCTTTGCAAATGCCCCCTATCTCCACCCCAGCAGATGTATTTTTCTTAACCTTCAGGTCAATGGATTAAGGGACAAAGAATGGGCAAAAATAGACAATTAGTATGACATATGAACTTAATTTAAATGGACAAAAATAAATTTTTAATTAGAGCATATGTTGCACACAGGGCCCCAAGGAACTGTCAGTTGTGCTTTGTTTCTTGCTGAACTTGTTTCAGACAGTGCTGCAAAGACTGAGTCTTTCACCAAAGTGGAAAAGTTCCAAAAGTCAAGACACTTCATCTGGACATTCAGGGTAGCAGGAACATCTTGTTGCAAAATGGCAGGTGTTGCTCAACAATGAAAGTTTGGGTGGAAGAAAAAATTATAACACAGCCTGGTCCCACCCCATCACATGCTGATATTTCTAATGCCTTGTTCCCTCATGGCTTCAACCACCACATGCACGGAACTACCCATGTTCTCCATGTTCCATATCTCAAGATTTCTCTTGCACCCAAATTTGCTGTTTGGCCCCCATAATCATTTTTATTTTGGAAAAGAGCAACATTATTTACATCAGTATTTAGCAATTTACCACCAATAAAATGCACACAACTTTCAAATAGAAAGCTAAATGTAGGCATGAGTCAAAACACATCAATGAATGGAATTAAAAAAAAATCATGTACCAGCCCTAGAAACTCAATGATGACAAGGGTCACATAAGAAATTGAAAGTTCCCAGGGTAGCCATGTAAAAAGGAATTGCAATTTCCAGTTTGAGAGGGAATTGCATAGAGGTTATAGCTGAGCACAGTCACATGGATGCCCACCATATATGTAGAAATGAGGAGAGAGAGCATGTGTACTGCTTACGAAAGCACAATGCGGAAGAGCACGTAAGCTTTCAGGGGTCTTGAACCTCTTCAGGAGATGCTTCCAATTAAGATAAAAATTCAAGAATGTGTGAGCTGTCCCCAGGGAACCAGGAAGGACAGCCCCCTGGGCCAGTGTTTCTGAAACAGGAATGATACCATTTAATAGAACAGTTTGTTCTTACTGGATCAGATTTGTTACATTGTAAATTAGATGAGGTTTTATCATATCTGAAGCATTCAAAGGCTTACCCTAAAGTAAAATAAGGAAATATTCTTGGATAATTTTTCACAATTAATAGTACTGCCCTTCAGTGGAGCTTGAAAATTTAACTCAAGTGGTTGATCTTCAGTGAAAATAAAACTCAGAATCAAACTTTTATGAAAAAAAGCAGCAAAAGATGCTGGAGAGCAAACACTTAGCTGGACCTCCGATGTGCCCCGCACTGAGAACTGGGTGGGAAAGTGTAGACAAGTCAGTTCATGGCCCTTCAGCAGGGTTTCCTACTTATAAAAATGTCTGTAAGATCCTGTCCATCTTTCTGAATTTCTATATAATTGGTGGTGGTGTTGATAGGGGCTGACCTCTTTTGCACAGAATTGGAGCAATACTCACATTGCTGTACAATTAATCATTTCTCAACCAAATAACTAACTATAATTTCATCTGAGATTACTCCGTATTCTTCCACTTCAGCAAAACTCATTCTAATGAAATACTAAAGAATTGACTTTTGCTTATTTTCTTCATTTATAAATGGAGCATGGTACCAGAACATAATCCATTTCCTACCTCTTCCTTAAGTTCACAACTTTTATTAATTTGATTAATTTCTTTGAAGTATACATGAATTTGTTTACCCTTCAATCTTTCTCTGTCTCTGTCTCTCCCTCACACACACACATACACACATTCATTTATTAGAAACCTCAATATCCCTTTCATAAAAATAAGAGAAAGTCATAAAAAATAAATTTGAAGTTAGATCTAGTTGCACAGTCGACTCTTAACAATAAGGAATATGTCAACTTCATGCTTTTATAAATTAGGAACTACTGTTAGTCTATTTTGAGACTCACCAGAGCTGGAAACCCATAATTTTACCATTCTCTTGAATGTCCTAAATTCCAGTTAATCGTACCAAGGTTTCATTTCAAAGTATTATTCTCTGGTTTGGTTTGTTGCAAATTTAATCATATGAATTTGGTTCTTTTTTTTTAGGATATATAGTTTTAGTTGTGGGTTGACATAGTACCTTTATTTTATTTTTATGTGGTGCTGAGGATCGAACCCAGGGCTTCATGCATGCAAGGCAAGTGTGCTACCACTGAGCTACAGCCAAGCCTGAATCTGGTTATTCATATAGTTAAACTATTTAAACCCAAAGAACACCTAAAAAAATTATCTGACTTTTTTCTGACTTTAATCAACAAAGATTTATTAGGTACCAAGTACATTTTCACTGGACCATGTACTGGGGATATAGAGGAAATAAAATGACGGCTTCTCCTCTCGGATGCACTGCACTGGGTCCTCAGGGGAGGAACTCCTACCGGCATCCCATCCATGGCAGCAGTGTCCTGAGTGCCAAGGGAGCATGAAATAGGAAGTGATCTGTTCTGTCTGAGAGGTCAGGGAAAGGTTTTACAGGGGAAGTGATATCTGAGCTGCAATTTAAAGGATGGACGGCTCTCAGTTGGATGGAAAAGGGGCAGTGGAAAGAGAATTCCAGGGAGAAAGAAAAACAATTGACTTGAGATGATTAAGTCTTTTTGGAAGAAATATGAAATAATGTGAAGATGTTCTCTAAACTATACACTTAGATTAGTGACCTTAAGACAATGGATCCCATATGAGGAATTTTAGATTTATTCTAAGACAATGTGGAGGATGGGTAAGAATAGCTGAACGGTTGACAATGGCATATAGTGCCTGTATGGAAGAAGAGTTGAAATAAGATTTTTTTCCCTTCTCTTCAAATCTGAAGTCATCATCTGGAGAGCAAGGATATAGAAGACAGTGGGGAAACAATTGAAGTAAGCCCCTAATGGTGAGGCTGGTTTGCATTTATTTCTTCTTTTATATAATATTTGCTTACTGAACCCAGTGCCGTATACTAGGAAAGATCAGGGCTTAAAAAAAATAATAAATCAGTGGCTCCACTTTTTAGAGAGATGGAGTAGAAATAGCATATGACATGCCAGTGAAATATATAGATAGTAAGAAAAGGTACCTATTCTTTACCCACTGGAGAGGGTTTCCTGGAAGATAATGCTCAAGCTAACTCTGAATTGATCAAAAGATTAACCACATAGAATCTGCATGATCCTAAACCACTTTTATATTCTACAAGTCTCAATTTCTTCATTTGTACAAAGGGGGCATCAGGCTGGATCAGTGGTTTCCCTGCTGGCTGCACATTAGGATCAACTAGGGAGATTGTTTTAAAACATCAGTGCCTGGGACCGAGTGCAGACCAATATGAAATCAGTGTCGTTGGGGGGTGTGACTCATGCCTTGGTAGTTATTTAAGCCTCCCCAGGTGACTCTAATTTGCAGCCAGGGTTGAGGATCACTGAATGAGATGATCTCTGAGGTCACTCTCATTTCTGAAATAGAGACTCAAGACCAGACCAAGTAGAAATATGAAAAGCAGATAATCTGTTTAGTAATGTCTCATTCCATGAACATTTCCCACTCCTATATTTCTAAAACCCATTGTCTCCATGCTGCCCTGAAAACATGGCTAAGGAAGTACAGGTTCTGCAGATTTTACCCTATCTCCAATAGAAAACACGGCCATCTTGGGCTGTGTGTTCTGAAGTGGCAGAACACTCCTAAGCACACTTGAGCCCTGAGTTCCACTCTCAACTGAAAACAAACACAAAACCATCTTTCTCACCTCGCAGAAAATGGTCTCTTCTGAGAAGCCATCTTATGGATTCGTTTTTAATAAAGGACTTTCTCAATTTATCTTTTACCATTTTCTCCCTTCATAGTCCTCAATTTCGGGCAAAAGTCTCTCTTAATTGATCCTTAATTATTCTTCTTTACCCCTGACCTTTATTGTTTTCAATATTTTGCAGGTACTTTGTCGTCTTCATATCATCTACCTTCTATCTAAACATTATCAAATTTTCCAAACTTGGTTAGTCTCTTACTGTTTTTTTGAAATCTTCTCAGATTACACTTTTTAACATCAGTGCTCTCTAAACTATAATTCGTATCTATATCATTGATATGTGCTTACTTACTCCCATTCATGTAAGATATCCTATTCTTGTCTAAAACATTACTCAAATGTTCTGTCAGTATTTATCTTATTTGGGAAGAATGGAATAGAAGGAAAAATTACATAAAAAATTTAAAAAATTTAAATTTAAGAAATTAAATTGATTAAATAAGTATAGTAGATAGAAGCCTTTTTGAACTGGAAGTAACTATATAAAGGTAATTTGGTTTTTGTCCATTCAGTCATTCATTTGAGACATATTTTGTGAGGCTTTACCAATGGACTCATCCTATTTTAGGTGCTGGAGATTTGTATGAAAAATTTGCTTGAAAACATGGAAACATGGCTTTTTACATTCTGTTGGAAAGAATAAGGAGTATGTGTGTGTGAAAGAGAGAGAGAGAGAGAGAGGCAAAGAGAGAGAGGAAGACCATGTAGCTGTGAACTAAGTGAACACCAATAAAGCTTGATAAGGCCATAGGTAAGAGTGGAAGGAAGTTATCATATCAGGGTGAGTGGACAGAGAAGGTCTCTCTGGGACATGCACATGTCCTCACTGGTTTGTTACAATATTTGCACGGGCTTAGACTAGTTCATGTAAGCCCATCTTCTCATTCTGGAAAATAGTAAGGCTGTATTATTCCTTTTCAGAGAAAAGCTAAATTGACTTATGATTATGGCTGAGTACCAAGAAAGCAAGATAAATCTATTGTGTTGACTTTCAAATGGGCTATTTCTGCTTCTTACAAGTCTGCAACTTCTCCCAACCTGTTCTTCCACATTTGATTAATAGTTTTTTATAGATACTGAATTTGGTTTTGAAAGATAAAAACTTCAGTGGTTTAAAATTTCTGGTTAACTTTGAATGTACATGCACATGCTCTCACATACCCACACTAACACACATCTTACCCTTACTAGGATTTTAAAAAAAGTTTTTTCTTAGTGACCTTCACCCATAAATATTTCATAGAGACTACTGGTAACTGAACCTCAATTTGAATAAAGCATCAAAAAGGTTAAATTGACAATACCCCTTTGCAGAGATAAGAAGATAAAAGAAATCAAGAACAAAAGAGGATGATTAATTTTTTGCTTCTACATTTTGATAATCTCCAAAAGTGGCAGGCAGGATAATAGAGGAGAAAATGTAAAATAAAAAGTTCTGTGAGCTTCTTCCACACCAATGTGTATAGCATAATTTAAATTTGATGTAAAACCACTGGCCAGTTCTCATAAAATCAAACCTAGTTTGGCACTCTGTTGCTGACAGGAAATGTCATTCCTAGGAAATAAGGCATCAGCACCTCAGAGACAAAGGAGAAGGGGCCCAATGGTAAACAAAAAAGACCTTTGCCCTGGATGAATATGTGTGACTTCCTGGAGTCTGTGTCTTTTTAGTTTGGAAGGGCATAGAAGGAATCTTAGGAAAAAGTATTCTCTTCCTGAAAACAATGGAATACATTATAAGAAAAGAAGCAGTAGTGATATGAAGAAATTATACAGGGAGGAAAAATAGTCAAATAGTCCAAAAATGGACTGTTTGAGATCTGGTGATATTTTTCCAGACTCATGGGCAATTAATGAGTAGCTATGAGTCACACACTTTTTCCTCAGTGTGTGATATTGAAACACACTTTAAAAAAATTATGTTTGAGTTTATGTACGTATGCGTACATGTATATTGTTTTAATGTAAACACATACTACATATAATAATACATCTAGTCTTTCAGCCAGAAACAATGGGAATGTTTTATTGTGAGAAAAAAGGCATTGTAATTTTCCTCTTTCTGTGTATGCATATAAGATGAATCATTTAAATTCATTGTATACATAAGCAGCGATAAATTCTATAAAATTTTACAAAACATAGGCTAGATATTTTCAGGTATATGTATACATACTAAATAGTAGAACACATATCTGATCGATTTATATTTCATATGTCTTACCTAGGGATTTGTTCTTGGGCAAAGAGGGGTTACAGAGTCCATTAGCTGATCTGAATTTATGACAATAAATCCCTTGATGTTCAGCTATGACAGGAATTACTCTCCTCTAATGAGTAATAAATGTGGATAAGTCATGTGTCCCATTGGATTACTTGGCTAAAATCACATTGAGAAGATGGCTAATTGTCTAAAATTTATCCAAATTCAATACAAATTTTATTGCTACTAATTGCCTTTGCCGGCTTTGGAACATTAAGTGTATTTAAATGTATTTGCCATAGCACTCTATGCATATGTAATGCATGATGAGCATAGTCACTACTATTCAATTTATGCTTTTCAGCTATGTTTGCAATTAACATTACATCATTATGACTTATAATATAATTTTCCATTTTTAGGATTGTGACATTTTGCATTTTTAAATTAGGTGTTTTTGCAATAATTGGTGTATCCTTATCGTTCATCAGTTTTCACACAACTTAAATTGATTATCAGTATTACCAAGAAGTAAGCATGTATTTTAACACCTGTTAGTAATAGTGTAGATTTATTCCCATTGCCATTCTAAGTCAACTGAACTAATTCACCTAGATCCAGCGTACTAGTGTTTCCAAAAATTTACATATCTTCAAAATAATGTCTTACTTATAATTTCATTTAGGATGCATGATATTTATTACAAAATTTTAAATCATAGAAAATACACAATTTTTCACAAAATAAGTGAGAAATCATAGCTAACTAAGTAGAAAGTATATACTTTAAAAAGATTTCTACAGGAAATTTGAAGATTTTCCTTTAAGCTCATAAAATAATAGAATAATAGATATTCAGAGGGGTTTTGGCTGATGTCTTTTGTAATGAAATATGAAAAGGCCAATGTAGAAATGATTACATGGAGAGAAGGATAAGAGAGAATAAAATGAGAGGAGATATATTTTCTTAATTAAAAATTTAATGAAATAACAATTCTAGTTCAAATGAGAATTTGATCATATCTTTCTACTCCAAGCACATAGAAGTAACGGTTAGAATATAAAAATTCTATATTAATATATAAATGGGTTTGCATCCTGAAAAGGACCTGCTGTGATCAGAAGACAAGAAGGAATCCTTGGTGTAAGCAAGGGACTGTGACTGCCCTGTTCACTGGAAGCCAGACCTTGGACAAGTCTGGCTTGTTCTCTTTCCTGGTCCCAAGCCTTTGAAGATGACACTGGAAACACTACCTGGGTGGTCACAGATAGAGAGTCCACCATGAAACCTATGGTCTCACTCTGGTCCTTAAGGAGGACCTGGAATACCATCTGTAGAGGCTGGGGAAAAGGCAGAGTCACCCAAAGAAAATTAAATCCCATGCTGGGCTTCTCTGGGACTGGAACCCCATCTACCTATGTGGTAGACCTGAGGGCCAGATTATTTAAAACCTGATACAGAGAGGAACACACTGCAGCAAACTTCCTGGGAAAACGAAATGATTAAAATAAGTGACAAACCCCATGAGGAGCTCCACAACATGAAAGAGAAGTATGGACTGGACAATCTTGATGAATGCATACTCAATAAATGAAACAATTTGGAAATAACTTTAACAAAAAATGTTCAAAATTTCTATAGCTACAATGTAAAGTATAGTTTCCATTGTTTTGCCAGCCAATTCAAACATCTACATCATCTTAGATAAGTTTCCATTACTAATTTTTTCTCGTTTTGAGGTTGTTTAATCATTTATCTGCTTGGAGCAATTTTATTTTTCATTTTGAGCATCCAGATGTTTTTCTTCACATAGGTAAAGTCCACCCTTCCCCTTTGTGGGCAGATAATACAGTGCCTGATCACTTTAACCAAGGAAGGATATGTGCAGAAGTCTGTGTGAAGTTGTGTAACTCTTAGTACTAGTGAGGCTTAATCCACTTCTGGTTTGCTGCTGATCCTGCAGAATTTTCAACCACCATGTTAGAGAATCCATCCACTAGCAAAACCCCAACTCTTTGAGCTGGGGAACTGCAAAATAAAATTACTCTACTTTTTAGACTTTCTGCTTTGTTTTTTAACTTGCCACCTATGCAGAATTTGTGTTTGGGAAATGGCCTCTGATAAGTATTTGTTGCAGGTTTGTGTACCTTCTAAGTCTCCTTTATTTTTTATTTTTACAGACTGCATTTTGATTCATGGTACAAAAACGGGGTACAACTTTTCTTTTCTGTGGTTCTCCACATTGTAGATTTACACCGTTGGTGTAATCATAAGGTACATGGGGTAATGATGTCTGTCTCATTCCACTATATTTCCTACCCCCAACCCCTCCTCTCATTTCCCTCAACACAATTCAAATTTCCTCCATTTTTCTCTTATCCCCCTCCCCCATTATGAATTATCATTCACTTATCAGAGAAAACAAACATTAGGCCTTTGGTTTTTGGGGATTAGCTTTTTTCACTTAGCATGATATTCTCCAATTCCAACTCCAATTTATCTGCAAATGCCATATTTTATTCTTTGTGTTTATGGCTGAATAATATTCCACTGTGTGGAATATTATTTCAGTTTCCTTATCCATTCATCTATTGAAGGGCATCTAGATTGGTTCCACAATCTAGCTATTATGAATTGAGCTGCTATAAATATTGATGTGGCTGCGTTACTATAGTATGCTGATTTTAAGTCCTCTGGGAATAAAGCAAGGAGTGGGTTAACTGGGTTAAAGTGGGTCCATCATTGTAGTATGCTGATTTTAAGTCCTTTGGGTATAAGTCAAGGAGTGGGATTGTTGGGTCAAATGGTGGGTCCATTCCAATTTTTTTGAGGAGTCTCCATACTGCTTTCCAGAGTGGCTGCATCAATTTGCAACTCCACCAACAAAGTATGAATGTGCCTTTTTCCACACATCCTTGCCAACACTTATTATTACTTGTGTTCTTGATAATAGCCATTCTAATTGGGGTGAGATTAAATTTTAGGGTAGTTTTGATTTGCATTTCTCTTATTACTAGAGATGTTGAACACTTTTTCATATATCTGTTGATTGATTGTAGATCTTCTTCTGTGAAGTGTCTGATCATTTCCTTAGCCCATTTATTGATTGAGTTATTTGTATTCTAGGTGTAAAGTTTTTTGAATCCTTTATAGATTCTGGAGATTAGTGCTCTATCTGAAGTGTGTGTGGCAATGATTTTCTCCCACTGTGTAGGCTCTCTCTTCACATTGTTGACTGTTTCCTTTGCTGAGAAAAAACTTTTTAGTTTGAATCTATCCCAGATCAGCATACTACGGTGATGCAGCCACATCAATGTTCATAGCTGCTCAAATTCACAATAGCTAGATTGTGGAATCAACCTAGATGCCCTTCAGATGAAGAATGGATAAAGAAACTGTGGCATATATACACAATGGAATATTACTCGGGCATAAAGAAGAATAAAATTATGGCATGTGCTGGTAAATGGATGGAGTTGGAGAATATCATGTTAAGTGAAATAAGCCAAGCCCAACAAACGAAAGTCCGAATGTTTTCTCTGATAAGTTAATGATGAAACAAAAATGGAGGGTTCGGGGGGGGGGGTAAGAGAAGAAGGGAGGAACTTTGGATGGTGTAGAGGAAAACGGGGTGGGAAGGGGATAGGGGAAGGAAAGAGACTGAGAGAGACAGTATTACCCTATGTATATGTATGATCATATGAATGGTGTGAATCTACATTGTGTACAACCATAGAAATGAAAAGTTGTACACCATTTGTGTACAATGAATCAAAATGCAATCTGTAAAAATCATTTTTAAAAAACTAAAAAAAAAAGATGGGTCCATTTCAAGTTTTCTGAGGAATCTCCAAACTGCTTTCCAGAGTGGCTGCACCAATTTGCAACTCCAACAGCAATGTACAAGTGTGCCTTCTAAAGCCTTGGTTAATTTGCAGACTTCAGTTGCAACTCTCTACCACAATTTTTGCTGAACTTTGTATAGAAGTCTCAGTCTCTTGCTCATGTCACTGATTCTCTAGATTTTTCCACTGACACCTAATTCATCTTCTGTTCTCTCTTTCTGTCTGGCCTTAAAATTTAACCTTCACTCCAGAATCTACCAAAAACTAATACTTTGCTATGTAGAAACCATTGTTGATTATATTTTGAAAAATATGTGATACTCTGTTAAGAGTTTTTAATTATACATATTAGCAAGGACTTTTGCTCATTTTAATAGGTTTCTACACATCCTTTGAAATTTCAAAATATTCCTTAACTAAATATAAAATCATACAGAGACATTCATAATAGGAACAAAACTAAGGGAAGTCAGAACAGAACAGGAATAATAGGAAAAATATGATAGAAAAATAGAATATTGTAAAAAAAAATCAAATTCAAAAATGAAAAATAACAAAGGTCTAAATGATGATTAAAAATGATGACTATAGAGGACAACAAAGACAGTCTAAACATTGGTAATGTTTGTGTTCCTAAAAGGGAGATTAAAAAAAAAATGATAATAAATTCATGAGACACAAAAACTTTAGTTGGCCAAATAAATACTCAAGCCATTAATTTATTTGGAGATAATTAGAATATACAGGTAACAGTAACAATTTTTGAAATTTAAGGATTAAAAATATTTGCAAAGATGCAAATAATTATCCTTACAAAATAAAAATTGAGTGTGCTTGAGACATCTTTCATAATATTAAATGCCAAAGACAATGAATTAACTAAAGAGAAAATTTCATCACTCATTTTTTAAATTTTATGTGAACTTATTATAGGATAAGGCAAACAGAACATATTTGATTTCCAGAAAGATTCGGAAAGTATTCTACCCAAACACTTTTCCTGAGTAGTCTCAAAGATTCAACATAACCACTCAGGACAGAATCAAAATAAAGGAGTTAAAGTGGGAAGGCTGTGCTGGAAAGGGGCTAAGCAGGGATCACTGAGAGCCACTGTGTGTTCACTTAATTTTAATTTAGCATCTAAATTCTGTCCTGAGAGAAGATGAATGTTACAAAAGGGAAGCAAAAAGCACATCTGCCTGGGTCTAGAATCTCTAAGTGAAATAAACAATACCAGGAAAATGGGCGAGTAGAGTAGAAGGACTCAATAAACAGAATTCCCAAACAGAATTTCATTCATGACCAGCAAGTTGGAACTATGGTTTAATCCCCAAAGCCAAACACACAATAAGGGGTGGGAGAAAAATAGAAGTTCATTTGATTAGACAAAGAGAAATGAAGGGAATGGAGGGGGCATGGGAATGGGAAAGACAATAGAATGAATGGGACATAACTTTCTTCTGTTCATATGTGAATACACCACAGTGAAACTCTAAATTACATAAAACCACAATAATGGGATCCCAACGGAATAAGTTATACTCTATGCATGTATAACATGTTAAAATTTGCTGTCATGTACATCTAAAAAGAACAAATTTTAAAAAGATTTTTTAAAAAAGAAAAATATTGTAATGAAAGAGGAGTCAATAAGATATGGGCAATCAGGATCTATTTTAACAGTAAAAAGGATAGGAAAATAAATACTTGATTCAAATTATGATTCCTGAAAATAAAATAGTCCACCATATAGGTTTTGAAAAGAAATATTAAGGGATTAACTCTTCCATTACAAATTAAAAATTTTGGCCTCATTCATAACCCAAAATGCACCAGGTATGCTCTCTTATTATAAAAGATAAATTTTTTTAAAAAAGTTCAAAAGAAAGACAATGAGCAGGGCTATACAGTTCAAGAAACGAAGCAGATAGAATCCATTTCTTTATATCCTAGCTCTGATAGGCAAGGAAAGAAGGGTGAAGAAGTTGTTTCTTATCAACAAAGAGGAATATAATCATTGCGAGTAAAGAAAACAAAAAAGTACACATTAGGGACAGATTGATTACCCCCCAACAAAATACTTACAAATAAAAATAAAATACTGAGTTTAGTAAGTCAGATGTTTTACAAATCAAGATGCAAGAATGGAGGAAGGATAGATTGCATAGAGGGAAGGGAGGGGTGGGGTCAGGGTTGGGAGGTAAGATTAATAACAGAAGGAGACAGACATCATTGCCCTGTGTACATGTATGAATGCACAGATGGTATGACTCTACTTTGTGTACAACCAGAGAAACAACAGCTGTACTCCATTTGTGTACAATGAATCAAAATAAATAAATTTAAAAAAAATTTAAAAATAAATAAATAAATTTTTAAAAAAGATTTCTTAAATCTTAATAATACAGTACATGAGACAAAAAACAACTTTGTGGTCTCAAAAATCATTCTTCAGCTTTCAGATTTTTGTGGGGTTGTCCCAAAGCTTGTTGAAGGTTGTGCTGGCAAGGAAAGTTTAACAGGAATGTGTTATCTGCCGTTGCTATTGCCATTCTTGAGCAGATAAAGGCAATACTGAAGACAATGCCTGAGCCAGTAATGAAGTTTGGGTAGTTTACTTGTTTAAGTGGCAATTTTCAAATGACAATTTCCCTATTTCTCTGAGAACTAGGAATATTAATTTGTGCATCTTAAAACTTTGACATACGTAGATAAATTATGCAATAATAAGGTAACCGGAAATGAAGGCGAACAGAAGTTCATCAAGAAAAGCATCTGAAATTTGCATGTGTGTGCACATACACACTAATAGAAATGGCAGATAGAAAACTTTAAGTTGGAAAGAGAATAGATTTAAAGGGGAATCTTAGAAAACAATAAAAAACAAAGTTAATAAGTATATTCTGCCTTCTAATATGATTTTTTGTTAGAAGGATGAAAATCCGGCTGGTAGTACTATATGTTAATTTTTTTATTTGCTGTTTCTTTTCAATTAACACTTGCCATTAAAATAAAAAAGTGATCAATAGGTTTGGAAATTCCGCTTTTTAAAGTCAATTTTGAGAGTCTTGGAGAAGCACTATTATAAATAAAATACAAAGGAGGAAACAGAGAATTCCAAATATTGGGATAACACATACTTTAATACATGGTTTGATATGACAGTGAACTGCACAAAGTATCAAGATTGGGGATAAAAGGAAGAAAACAGTGGCTAAAAAAAAAAAAGAGAAACTTTTTTTATAGTCAATAGAAGCAGGCTGAGTTGCTTAAAGGAGCAGTTATTGTAGAAACGAAAGGTCAAGTTCAATGTAATAAAAGCTTTTTGAAATAGACACATGAATTTCACTGCAAAACAAAATGTCATATATTGGCAACATAAATAATGTGAATTGCTTACAGAAACTTTGGTCAACAGCTTGGTTATGAATCCCAAATGATGCACAAACTTGAAAAGCATGTGTTTCAAGTGTAAAATGATAAAGAGGGCTAATCAGGAGATGAAAAATGTGGGAAATGGGCTTTTTCCATAGTGAAATATGGAACTTAGACACATGTAAAAAGTGGTGCAATGGTAAATGGCAAATTTCAGTACAAATGAAAAAATTATCTTCTTGGGAAGAAAAAGTCATTAGACCTAGTAGAACTAACTCACCTTATACAAAAATATGTGGCAGTTTTTTCTAGCACTAAACCTAAAAAATAAAACATAGTGACAGAACAAGAATCTAGAGCCTTTATACTTTTCAGAAAATGAAAAACATTTTAAAGGATATAGGGTATTTATGAACATAAAAAGTAATAGGTCAAAAAGAACAAAATATTAAGTACTGAAATAAAATAAATAGAATAGGAAAAAATAGCTTTGTACAAAGCATTTGTAATTATTGAGGGATATGTACACATAAGCATTGACAGACACAATCACAGCTGCAAAAATGTTACATTTTTTAAAGAAAAAATTCAAAAACAATAAATATCCTAATTATACTTAACATTACTTAAACATAAAGAGATTAAAGCAAAATCCACTTAATGAGATACTATTTTTATGCATCAATATGGCAATTCAAATTAATCAGCATTTAGTGTTGGTCAAAATGCAAAGAACATATTTAGCATGTTAAAAACCATTATATATAAACTTTTATAATGTAGTCTTAAGCAGAGAATATCATATTAAAAATATTTATATAATAAAATTCCTCTCTTGAGGATGAGTGGTAGGGAGTATTCATAAGAAGGGTGTACAGGATGATCAGCATTCAGGTTATTTATTTACAGAAGCAAAACTAAGTCTGTCCTTTGTAGATGTGCCTTGTTAGGTTGCATTATGTGTAGACGTGTTCTGTAAAATTGTAAAGACATACTTATTGTGGGTTATACTAAAGAAGGGACAATTATGGAACAGGTAGGCAGCCTCCCAGACTTCACAGGGGCTATATATTTGAAGAAATCACTGTCAGGTGGTGCCCTGTGAAATCCAGATGAATGAGTTGGCCAGCTGAACATCCTTTCTGATTCATCTTGCTCTTCTTGATTCAAGCTATGTACGTTTTGAATCTATCACATCTCTGACAATCTTCACTGGAATATTGTTTGATGAAAAGTCCCTTACATGTTCATTACATGGACTAGGAATCCCCGTCTCACATAACACAGGCTCCTCAATCCCTCAGTAAATGAGGAAAGTGCAATTCCCCAAATTGGATTTATTCAGTACTAAATCTAGCCCAGCTGAGGCTTCCCCTTGTGGTCATGTATCTCATGTGTCAACAGGTATAAGTCAGAACTGACTACTTGGTGCAAACACCTCTCTGCTAGTTAACTCTCTTCTATCAAAACCACACACCAATTAGTAGTGTTTAGAAAATTTGATAGTAGTGACCCACCTTTGGGGTGCCTCACATATTAATGACTCACACACTTAGGAATGTTTTGTTCTACTCTGGTAACCAAAGTTTCTTGCCCTAACATTTCTATCACAACCACAGTGCCTCCCCACTTCGGGTTTGTAGGATAGCTTCCTGGAAGATTAGCCTTTCAAATGTAGCTCCCCATCTTCTTAGAGTTCACTAATGTAGGCCCTCTAATCTTCCAAGTGAGAGCTTTATCACAAAGTTCATGAAAGCAGAAACAGTGTTTCTTCATTGAAGGCTAAGTGTAGTCCCCTCCATGGTTTAGGAAGTTATGGAGGTAACACAGTCAAAGGACCCATGCCCAATCTGTGATAAGAGTTTACAAGGCTAGAACCATCTTCCCTTTTGCACCCAGAACAGTGCTATTGTCTCTAACTCTAGAGTTAGAGACAAAGTTAGAGAGACAAAAATATTCACCACTAATAAAATCAAAGTAAGAAAAACCATAGAGCTTAAGTCTAAGAAAGTAAAATTTTAAAGAAGGATCCAAGAAATAATTTGAAAAGTGACTTTACTCTGAATCTTGAAGAGATCAAGAAATGGTAGTGACAGTAGTGAGTGTGGCCAATTTGTAGACCTAAGCAGTATCTGATTATATCTCAAAGGTGCAGAGTAGTGGTGGCAACTCACCACACATAGGAAAAGATTGAAGTTTTGGAGTGAAGTTAGACACACTAAGGTAATTTGGTACCAACCTCTGAAGTCTTTGATAGCTCATGGAAGTTCTTACAGGTGCTCAAAGGGGTTGCAATCTACCTCCTCCTAACTTAATGGAAGTTTTATTTCCTCTTTCCAATACTAGAATCAAAAACAAATTAAAAACAAAAGTCCAACATATTCAATTATGTATTTCAAAAGATGCATATGTGTTCAATTGAAAAAAACTTTTGAACTATTAGTCTGAGAAACTGAGATAGGTCCTGTGGAAACCTGACAGATTCAAAAACTTGCTAGAAAGAAACAGAAGAATTGTTATGTGTGGAAAAAGCACCACAGATATGTTCAGTAAATTTGTAAAAAGTGCTCAGGTTTGTTCAAACAGATTTTCTAAGACTAAATTGAGTGCTTCACCAACATTTATAAACTTGTTTCTCTAAGAGACTCTGAGCTCCAGACAATAGTTTGGCATTTTCCACTTGTTTGGGACATAGAATTTATAAATGAAATATATGTTTATTTATTAGTCGTATACACAGTCTTTAAAAGCAAGGTGCTAAGCAACTTAGTGAGACCCTGTCTCTAAATGAAATGCAAAATAGGGCTGGGGATGTGGCTCAGTGGTTGAGTGCCCCTGAGTTCAATCCCAGTACCCCCCGCAAAAAAGTAAAAAATACATAATTTCTTGTAATTTCAAAAATTGTTTTTGTGTTTATTGAAGCACATTACACTATATGTTTAAAATAATTATTTAAGATAATTCTTCATAAAAATAATAAAAACACAAACAGCTGCAATTAACCTGTTAGGGATACCTAGCAGGTTACATGCCTGGCTAACACTTTCT
The DNA here is from genome assembly GCA_020662805.1 of Glaucomys volans. Classification (NCBI taxonomy): domain Eukaryota; kingdom Metazoa; phylum Chordata; class Mammalia; order Rodentia; family Sciuridae; genus Glaucomys; species Glaucomys volans. The sequence continues at coordinate 1,126,750 of JAJEJO010049658.1, forward strand.
AATTACTTAGTTTTTTACATTAAGCATTTCTGTATTCTACAACTATTCTTTCTACATTATAGAAAATATTGATGACAATAAAAATATTAGCATTTGTTTCGGCAAGTATAAACAACATTTCCAAATAAGAGGATTTTAAATTGCAATTTTTTTGTAGTTTAATCAAAACTTAAACCTTAAAATACAGTAGGAATTCCTGAGTCAATCCTTCTTTTCATTATTTGCAATAATAGAGTATATATTTTATAAAAACAAATTCTCGATTCATTAAGCATTTTCATAAGCACTAAAATAATTGCATATTTTAAAACTTTGTAGTATATGCATTTGCAATTTGTGATGTGAGGTTTTTAATGCTTGTGAAAACTTCACAATAGCATTTTGTTTTTAACTATGTCCATAAAGATAATTTTTTGGTTTTTTAAAATTTTTTTATTTGTTCTTATTAGTTGTACATGACAGTAGAGTGCATTGATACATTTTGATAAATCATACATAAATGGAGAGTAATTTCTAATTTTTCTGATTGTATATATTGTAGGATCACATTGGTCATACAATCATATAAGTACATGAGGTAAAAATATCCATTTCACTTTCCACTCCTTCCTATCCCTATATCCCTTCCCCTCCCTTCAATCTCCTCTACCTAATCTAAAGTAACTTTATTCTTCCCTTATTGTGAATTTCTTACCTAATTTAAAAAATAACATATTAAATTTGATTTTCCAAATAGGCGTTTTGTGTATTTTAAAAAATAATAAAGGGAAAATAAATTTTAACACTGGTTGAAGCATACCCTTGTCAGAGTGGAGAATACCAACCACCCTGAAATAACCAATTGCCATGATTTTCACTATGCTCGATAAAGTTGAAACTCCCATTGTCTGATTTTGTTTTATGCTAAAAGAACATTTGACTCAAATTAATTTTTCCATTCTTATATGCATAGTGTCTAATGTGACCAATGGTTCTTGTCAATTGACAGTGACAGATTTCAATCATTTTTTAAAATCCTCTTTTGGTTCATTGTTTCTGAAGCTAAAACACTGTAGTGAAAATATCAGGATAAGAATCCCGATCACAGGTAAGTCATTAACAAATATACAACTTCTAGATTGTTTTTTTCTATGCAAATTAAATCTACACTGAGATTTCATCTCACTCCAGTCAGTCATGGCAGTCATCAAGAATACAAGTAACAATAAATGTTGGTGAGGAAGTGGGGGTAAATGTATACTCATACAATGCTGGTGGGACTGCAAATTGTGCAACTACTCTGGAAAGCAGGGAGATTCCTCAGAAAACTTGGAATGGAACCACTCCTTGGCCTATACACAAAGGACTTAAAATCAGCATATTAGGATCACACAACCACATCAATGTTCATAACAACTCAATTCACAATAGCTAAACTATGGAACCAACCTAGGTTCCCTTCAATTGTGGTATGTATACATAATGGAATATTACTCAGTCATAAAGAGAAATGAAATTATGACACTAGCCAGTAAATGGCTGGAACTGTAGACTATCATGTTCAGTGAAATAAGTCAGTCCCAAAAAACCAAATATCTGATATTCAGATGCTAATTCACAGTAAGGGGCAGAAGGGGGGGGCAAGGTGTGCAGGTAGGGAAGAATAGAGCTTCACTGGATTAGACAAAAGAAAATGAAGGGAAGGGAAGGGAGGGGGAATGGAAATAGGAAAGATAGTGTGAATGGGATATATGTTCGTATATGAACACGTCTGATATAATTCCATGCCTTGTACACCCAGAAGAATGGGAAGTTGTACTTCATCTAAGTGTAGTATGTCAAAACACATTCTACTTTCATGTATAACTAAAAAAACAAATTTAAAAAATCAAATAACGTTTAATTGTTTTTAAATTGTTTTTTTTCTGAAGTGCAAACATTTTTCTCTATCTTCTCTCAATATTCATATTTGTATCAAATCCAAATAGAACAGTGCTGTAGATCAAGACCATGAAACATTATGTCTGTTTACTAACTACTTACTTTTCATTGTATCAATTAAAAAGAAAATCTTTAAATTGTAATCTGTAATTCAAATCTGTAATTTGAATTTTAACATGTCTGCCTTATGGCCTCATTTTTTAAAAATACAGCTTGATAATTCCTGATTTTCAGAACAGGTTATTTCCTTGCTAAAAATGCCCTTTTCCTGTACCAGTGCATACCCTTTCCCCAATTCAAACCCTTTCCATTTTTCAAAATCAAACTTAAGTTACTTGCAGAAGACCCTTCCAGATCAATTTCACTCAAGGATGCCCACCTTCTTCACACCCCTGTACAGATTTCACAAGCATCAATTTGATATGGCATCATTTAAAATGTTTCCTTAATTTGTGTGCTAATGTTCTAATTTTTTAATCTTATATGAAGTATGAAGGTCAAATTTACAGACTTTGCCATCAAACTGTCTGACCTTGAATTTCTCTTTGGTCAATCTCTTTTAGGCCAATCATCTTTGGTCAAGCTGTGTGATTTTAAGCTAACTCAAATTATTTGTGGACCAATGTCCTCATTTGTAAAGTGATAAAGCATCACTCTTTTGAGACTTAAAACATGTAAATGATTGACAGGTATCTCAATACAAGGGCATGGAGGGAAGAACAATGGAATGAATTTTCAAATTTGAAAAATATCTTAGCTGAGAAAATTTTTTCCATTAACCAGACTACAAAGTTCATAGAGCTCTGTTGTTATGGTTTTTTTTTTCTTCATCTGATTTTTCTCCTCTGTGAAATAGAAATACTGTCCTCAGTGATCTAAAAAGTACACTAAATACGAAATTTTATTTTTACTAGAGAGGGAATGTTGTTAAATTGAGTCTCTCCCTCACTGTCTCCCTCTCTTCCTTCTTCCCCTCTCCTCCTCCTGTTCTTCTTCTTCTTCAAATTAAAATTATAAATCACCCTAGATAATATTCAGAGTCCTTAATGAATTTTTGTAAAAGATCTCATAATATTATCTATTTTTGGCGGGGGGAGTGGTTAGTCCCACAGGTACTGCATTGGCTATGTTCAGCCCTTGTGTAACAGCTAACTCCTTCAGGCTAAATCATGCTCAAAATGGATTATGCTGGGAGTTTTACAACACCTTTTACTTCTGTTTTCATTTTATTTACCCCCTTCTTTTCTAAATGCATAAAAGCAGATATGTCAAACCAATGGCCTTTGGGCCTTTGCTACCCAGAATTTGCTAGTGAAGATTCCAATTTATGAGGATTAAATGCACCTCTTCTAGACAGACATAGTCATGGTTTGGCTACCAGATGATTCCTCCATGACCCCAAAATAAAAACAAACAGCCCAGAATACCTCCCTTCTAGGCTGCAGCAGTCTTGTACAGGTCACATAGCTTGATATTGAAAGGGGCTTGGTGTCAGTCCTCTCTCACCAGCACAGGTGGGATCTTGTGCAGGGTGTCGCTGCACATTTGTGAGTACTCTCTACAGAGCTCTCTGGATATACTTACTTATTTCTTTCTTTTTCATATAGAACATTGACCTTAACTATGTGTACTTATATCATCACTATTTTCAAGTATTGCTTTTCAAAGTAAAAGTAAATTTAAGGAAGTTTCAAAATAAATGAGAATTTTTCTTTCTCCTTTAGTGCTGGGGATCAGATCCAAGACCTCGTGCCCACTAGGCAAGTCCACTACTGCTGAGTGACATTCCCAGCCCAAATGAGCATTGCTTGACCATCAAAATTACAAAAGAAAGAAATAAACTTTTATAAATAATTTAGCCAGAAAATAATGGACAGATCTAAACATCTTAAGTGAAATCTACGTCTTAAATTGAATAACTTGCCCAGATCCTTCCCTTTAATGATTCTGTTACCCAGATATACTTCAATCTGCAGCAGTAACCCAAAATGAGGGATTTGTCATTCAGTTTTGATTGTGCTTCAACTAGCCCCAGGGACAGGCTTTTTCATAGGTAGAGGGGAATTTTCCAAAGTGAAATTTCTGGTATTTCATAGTTTCTGGTGTAATAATAACATTTTATTTGAACAATGCAGATTTTTGTATTGAGTTTATTCAATTTTATTACTATATGAAAATTGTTTTAAGAGAGCTTTGCATTCTACATTACTCCTATAAGAAATTCAAAAGAGTGAAAAATGCAAAACCAGCTACTTGAGATTGAATAAGTATATATTGTGTGATTTTCTGCTTCTATTTCTAAAATATTGTTCCCAGATTCATGTACACATTTGGATAAAATAACTGCACATATTTATTATGTATATTTTAAACAGGAGAAATACCATTAAAGTCCATGGAGTAAATATATAGTCATTTTGAAAATTATTTATCTGGAAACCTCAAGAGCTTTTTGCTGCTGTTTCATCTGTCAGTTAAATTTGTTTTAGTGGTGTAAGTAATAGTTATGTGATATTATTGTATAAAGTAGCCATGAAAATATGTACAATTTGCTTGTAGAAATGATCAAGTAAATAAAGACATAAGGGTATATCCTGTCTTGATCAATGTGTGTAACTCTGCAAGAGATAATCAGTTTTTTTTTATTCTTCAATATGAAAAGGTTCACACTAATTTAACATTTTTTATTCATGTCTAAAACGTGAATTGTGTGTTATATTTTTAAAGTATGAGGATTCATACATTAAGAGAGTTGGTTTTAAAGAATTTGTAGACTCCTAAACAACTTATTATTAACATACCAAGAAACAATGAAACACCTAAAAAACCCATCAATTGTTTTCACTACACAAAGATAGAGATAAGTACTAGTAGTAATATGTCAAATAAATAAAATTTTGAATGATCACTATTCTCTTTACTAATACTACATAAAATTTGTCATCTATTATATCTACCCCTTAAAGATAAAAAGATAGAAAGTGTTAAGTGACATTTTAAATGTTAGTCTTTGAAGGTTTGTCTAATTATGTCCTAAAACAATATGACCTAAGACTTGGGTGAGTCTGTAGAAAATTTTTCTTGGGGGTTCTGTTCTTGTAGTCTTCTCTTTTCTACCAAATTATCTGATTTTTCAGACCAGGAATATAGATTAAACATATCTATAAATATCACCATTCCAAGCATCTGAAACAATAAAATATTTGTTACAAAATATAAAATTTGTGGAAAATAGTAAAGAATCTCCAAATATATAAATAGGATATTAATTAGGTAGTTTGCTATATGTGTCTAATTTGGAGGCAGATGCTAAGATATAAGTTTGAGAACAGACACCATGGAGATGCTACTTCTACCTTAGAAGTGGATTCGAGTCTATGGAAAGAATTTAAAAATAGGGAGGACAACAGGAGCTGGAAATGAGGCCACATCTTTAACACTTAATGCTTAGATAGAGGAAGAGAGGAAGGAGGGGCTAACAGCAGCTGCAATAACAAAAGCAACAACAAAAAAATGAAAAGGAATTATCACTATAATTGGATAAAAAGTTAAAACAGTGAGGCACCGACATCCAAGCAAACCTGGAGTATTTCCACAAGCAGGAGCTTCACTGTGTCCAGCATTGCTGAGATGCTGAGGTAGAGCACAGGGACAGAGATCTGAACAAGGGACTTAGCCAGTCAGAGTCAATAGTGAAACCGACAAAATCCATTTTAAAGGGAGGAAACACCATGGAAAGAAATGCAGAACGGTTGCGTGGCTAAAGGGAAATACACACTAAACACAAGTAATTGTAATTTAAATGAGACCAGTTGACCTAATTGTATAATGCTGTACACATAGGCAATATATAATTAACTTTCCATAGCTATTTTCGCCTGCTCGAGGAAAACCATATGTATTAATTTGCTGGGGCAGCTGTAACAAAACACTGCAGACTGAGTTGCTTAAATTCTTTTTTTTTCACAGCTTTGAAGGTGGAAGTCCAAGGTTAAGCTGTTGACACATTTGGCTTCTCTCATGGCCCCTCTTCTTGGCTAGCAGAGGGCGGTTTTCTTACTGTATCCTCACCTGGCCTTTGCCATAGAATGTCTTTCTTTCTTTTTAATGACATCTGTTATATTGGTTAGGGTCCCACCTTTTGATCTCTTTTAACCTTAACTGCTTCTTTAAGGGCCATATTTCCAAGTACAGTCGCATAGTGGGGCAGGGGTTTAGGGCTTCGACATATTACTTTTAAGGGGAGCAAATTCAGTCTATAATACTAGATAACTGTTATAGAATGTAACTTGGGTTGCATATCAAAGGAAAGCAGAGATAAAGAAATAAGGTTATTTGTAATGATGTTAGACTGAAGAATCTAAATTGAGGAGCCAGAAAGAAGTTTTTAGGAACACATGAGAAAGCTCAATAAATTGAAGTTCTTAATGAAGAAGGAAAGTTGTTACAGTGGGGATAATATTCTGGTAATAACAGTTAACATTCATTGGACACTAACTGTATGTTAGCTGGGTTCATCACCGTGTTAGAGAGAAGGACTAATATTGTTCCTGTTTTATTGATGAAAATACTGAGGCATGATATGACTGAGTAACTTGAAAAGGTCAAGTATTCAGAGGGTGGATGAGGCAGAACGTGAAGAATGTCAGCCCAAGTCCTCCAGCCGCTCTCTTCACCACTGCTCTAAGTGAGCTAGGGGAGGAAAAAGAAAAGAAGCTCACAGAGCAAAATTCTCAAATCAGTGTTCCTGAAGAGATAGCTTTAATGGGCATGGAAAGTTCTAAGATGGATCACAAAAAGATTTGACTGAGTATGAACAAAAGCAATGTGAGGACAGTAAGTTGCTGAGGGGCTAGAATGATGAGTGGAACTTCTCCATGAATGGGCAAGTCACAAAAGTAATGCTAGAATGCTAGAATGTCAATGCTTTATAAATCAGTAAGGAAGACCATTCAGAAACACTGTGTAGAGGTCATGGCAGGCAATTTAAATAAAAAATACATATCACCAATAAACTTGAAAATGCTTCAATTTCACAGTCATCAAAGTATCTAGATTAAAACTTGTATCAAAAATAGAGGGCTTCCACAGTAGATAGAAAAATTTCCCTAGGGATTGTTGTGGGAAGGGGGCTTAATCCACGTATCTATTGTGCCTGTAATTCCATTTCTAGAAATCCACCCTAAGCAAAGCATCAGAGATTCTGAAAAGATTTATGCATATGGATACTTATAATTTATAATAAAAATTTTCTCTAAGTATGATAAGACTAAGAAGATTGATTAAATGAAACCATATCTGTCTTTAAACCTACAATTTTGATTAATTTTTAATCAATTAAACATTTTAAAGATATGAAATAACTTTGAATACAGAATTTTGAAGAGAAAATTTTTACATACTAATTCATAGAAAACAAATAAAACATATCCAAATAATAATAATAATAATAATTGTTATAATAATAATTATAAGAATAATGAATAATAATAACATTATTATTATTATTATTATTATCATGATACTGGAGATTTAACCTAAGGGCACTCTACCACCAAGTCACATACCAAGACCTTTTTAATCTTTATTTTGAGATAATCTTATTAAGTTGAATTGCCAAAGCTGTCCTCAAATTTGCAATCTTCCTGTCTCAGCTTCCCAAGTTACTGGAATTACAGCAACTCGCCCAACATTGCATGTTTTTAGTGTAAGAAGAAAACATTGTGAAAAACAAAAAGAAAACAATGCAAAATTTTAGAGTAAAAAAATTAGTATTAGTATGAGTTAATAATGGAGATATAATTGTCAAAATGATAACATAATGGCAAAATTTATTCAACTAATATTTTGTCTGTTGTCAACCAACTGTCTTTTTCTCTTACAACGGTTTATCTTATAATTTCATGGTACATATGAAGGACTACATGTTTATGCGATAGAATCTCAAGCAACAAAGCTCCATACAAATTTAAGATGTTGCTATTACAGTGATGACAAATGCCATCTAGGCATCTGCACTGAGTCTCTACCTAGAGGTACCATGTGGCTATTCTGACTCTGAGTTTTGCAGCCACCTGGGACTCTACCGAGTAAACAGAGCACAGGTCTCCTTTACTTCTGAACACTAACCCCATTTGAGCTTCTGATCACAATCCAATAATCAACACTAGTAAAAAAGATGCTAGATGCCTCACCATGGGACTCTGACATCATATTGCAACACAATCATATTGAGGTCTAATTCATTTGTATGTATTATGGGCATATGCGTGTTTATGATTAATATATACCATTTGATGCATTTAGATATGTGTATGCTCTGATGGTCCCATCACCACAGAGTAATAGACATATCCATCACCTGCCTAACTTTCCTTGTACCCTTGTGGAGGGGTGTGTGTGTGTGTGTGTGTTTGTATGTATGCACACCTCACATGAGATCTAACTTAAAGAATTTTTAAGTACACAATACAATATTGGTAACTATAGGCACTAGACTGAACAGCAGATCTCTGGAAGCTATTCGTCTTTGCAATTGAAATTTATACCCATTGAGTCAAAACTTTCTATATGCCTCTCTTTCCAGCCCCCAGCATCCACCAATCTATTCTGTTTCTATGAGTTTGACTGCTTCAGATGCCTCCTCTAAATGGACTCATATAGCATTTGTTCTTCTGTCACTGGTTTATTTCACTTAGTGTAATGTCCTCTAGGTGCATCCAAGTTGTTGCAAATGAGTTTCTCTGTTTATGAAGACTGAATGATGTTCCATCTGTGTGTCTTTGTGTCTATGCATGTGTGTCACATTTTTAAATCATATCTTGGCTCTTGTGAATAATGTTGCCACAAACACTAAGATTCACTTATCTTTTCAAGACATTCATTTCAATTTTCTTGAATATATCCTCATAAGTAAGATTTCTGGATCATAGAGTAGTTTTATATTTTTAAAAACTGCTTTACTGTTTTTCAAAGTTTCACCACCATTCCTGTCAATAATGTAAAAGGGTTTCAGTTTGTCTACACCCTCACCAATGCTTGTAATCTGTAGTCTTTTTGATAATAGCCATCCTGGGAGATATGATGCAATGTCTGATTGGATTTTGTTTGCATTTCCCTGATGATTAGTAACACTGAGTATTTTTCTATTTTATTGGTAGCCATAGGTATGTCTTTTTTGTAGAAATGTCTACTGACTATTCTGGGTATTTTGTGTCTCTATATGAATTTTAGGATGGTTGTTTCTGTAAAAACTGTCATTGTGGATGGCTTTGAATCTTTATTTGACTTAGCTATTTTAACAATATCAATAATTTCAATGCATAAATATAAGATGTCTTAAATACATAAGAATTTGACCCAATAGGTGAAATACTTGTACACTGAAATTAAAAAAAAAAAAAAAAAAAAACACTGATGAGACAAATTAAAGACGCAAATAAATGTCAGTCTTTTTTTTCCTGGTCTCTAACAATTTTTAAATTTTTTTTTAAATTTTACAATATTAGTCTTTTTTTTTTCCCTACAATGCACATGGTTTCTGTTTCATAACTGGGTAAGATACTTTCATTCATGATGCTCTCCCTAAGAATTTTTAGGAAAATTAAAATTTAGGAAATTAAAAAGCAGGGAGAGATATCCTCTTTTCACACATTTTCCTCAAATAATACAAAATGCTTTCCTGTTACCTAGTTAGAGATGGAAAAAATCAGGAGAAGAAAAAAAGAACATCAGGGAAAATGACCCAAGTTAATATTCCAATAGTTGCATCCGCATCATTACAATAAAGCCTCCCAGCATACCATAAAATAAATGAACTTTGCCTGTTACCCTGGGACTAGATTGATTTTCAAGAGGAGTAGATGTTGGGTGATATCCACCTAAGTAGCTATTCTTATTTATTTTATGTAAATTTCTAATTTGAAAGAATTGTTGATTTTTGTGTTTGTAATTGAGTCTTATCTAAAAATTTTAATTTATTCTAGACAGTGTCTAGAGAGTTCAGATTGAATTCAGATTCCCCAGAACTTTTAAAAGAATATTATTCATAAAGAAAATGTAGTATATACATGCAACGGAGTATTGCTTAATCATAAAAAATAAGGAAATTATGGCATTGTCAATAAATGGATGGAACTGGAGACCATCATGCTAAGTCAAATAAGCCAGACCCAGAAAATCAAAGGTCAAATGTTTTCTCTGATATGTGGAAGTTAGTCCCAAACAAAGGCGGAAAAGAAAGGAAAAGGGAAGCATTCCGTCAAAATAGATGAAAAATCATCATAGATGAAGGTGGAGGAGTGATGGGAAAATGGAAGAACAGTGGAATGAATCCAACCTAAGTTTCCTGTGTACATATATGAATGCACTACAGTAAGTCTTGCCTTTATGTATAACCACAAGGCACTAATTTTTAAAAAAATCTATAAGTAAATAGCAGAAAGATCAGTAGAGAAGAGGGAAGGAAACAGGGGTAAGGAAGAGGAAGAAAAAGGGGGAAATAATAGGGGCCTAATAAGAGTAAATTTTATTCCATGCTTTTATAATTATATCCAAATGAATCCTAATATTATGTATAGTTAAAAGAACTGATAAAAAAAATACTATCCATAACAGCCCCTATTTACACAGAAGCCAACTGAACATTAAGTAAAAATCACAATCTTTTTTAAACCTGTGGGACCCTCTTGGGGGATGCCATGACTCAGCAAAAGCTTCTCATTAAATATTGAATCTGTGCAAGTCGCTGACTTAATCCCCTCCTATGTGCTGCGCCTGCCCTCCACATTGTCACCATATCATCAGAATCTCACAGGGCTTTCGGAACAAATCAGAATCTTAATATATATATATTTAGGAAACCAATGCAATTCTTTAAGTCTTCCTTAAATCCAGCTCTACCCTCAGTGCACCTACACAGTAAACTTTAAAGACATTCTTTCCACAGCAGAACTCTGGAATATTTGCGTTAGTGGATTTTATTGGCACGACAACCCCATGGAAAATTTGCCAGTTCATACACTAGAACATTTTGTAATTCCTATAGAGGAGCAGTACTTCCCGGGATATACAATTGTACTATTATTGTGATTCCCAGGACATAGAATTGTGCTATTATTCCCACTCCCTTTACTTATTCTGAGAACAGCTCAGAATTCAGGCACTAAAGGAGAGGTCCAAATTTCACATACAAAAGTGACAAGAACTTCCATTTTCTTGACGTTTTCCTGGGAGAATAGTGACTGTTATTAGGTTGGATCTGACAGCATTGATTGATTGACAATTTGACGTAGGCGCATAATGCCCCCCCTTTCATTTTATTATTGCCAAAGACCCTTTAAAATTTGAGTGATTTTTACCCAGCCTTCATTTCACCCTCCCCCATAGGCTCCTCTTTCCTAGTTTCAGATTTGGAAAGGGGATAGTTTAATAACATGCTAGTTTGAGAAGTCAATGTTTATTTCTTTTGTCCTATGTTTCTCTTGCTGGCCAGCTTTTTAAATATTCTTCTCCTTTACTTCATCAAGTACAAGCCAAACCCAGATCCTTCTGATTTAAATAAAATTCTTTGCAATGTCTTTGCCTCATACCAGACCCTAGGGATTTTCTGACCTTTAGATTATAGTTGATTTGGACCCTGTCAATTTCCAGTTAGATTAATGTACCCTAGAACAAAGGTGAGATTCCAGAAGCTATTGAACTCAATTCAGAGAATGCAGAATGCTCAATGCCTAGATATGTAGTTTCTTTCATGTTCTTTAAATTTTCAAGAAGACCCAAAGTTATGCTGTTTTTAAGGAGTATTATGTTTATCCCATTCTTTTATTTGAAAAATTTTTAAATCCATAGGGAAGAATTAAGAAAATGAATAATGATTACTCTTCACTTGGACTCATCATTTTATATTGGTGCATTATAATTACACCTAATATTGGGATTCATTATGCCATATTTGTACATGCACTTAATATAATTTGATCAACCTCATTCTCCAGTACCTTCTGTTTTCCTTCCTTCCTCCCTCCCCAGATCAGCTTGCTCTGCTGATCTCCCTTCTATTATTATTATATTAATCAGTGCATTAAAATTGCATATAAAAGCAGAATTCATTGTAGTATACTTATATATGGACAGAGCATAATTTGGTAGATTTAACCTGCTACTTCCCTGTGTCCTCCCCTCCACTCTCTCTCTTAATCTTCTCTGCTCTGTTGTTTGGATACAACTTTTATTATCGTTTTTCCAATTGTTTTCTCTCTTATGTTTATTCATTTTCTCAGAGTATAAATTATCTGTCTATCTATTTGTCTCTCTTTCATCTATCCATTGACCTTCATGAGCACTATTATGATACTTCACCTCAGGAATATTTGTACAAAACACTATGAAGAAAAGTTACTTGTCCAACGCCTCACAAACTTAATTAGAAGCAAACACATAAGAACAAATAACTTTTTTAAAAAATTTAAAAACATGTGAATGGGTTAGTATAACTAAAAAGGAAAACTGTTGACAAAATTAAGTTTAAAAAAAATTGCTTACATTTAGTGACTCACTCATGTGTGTGTGTGTGTGTGTGTGTGTGTGTGAGAGAGAGAGAGAGAGAGAGAGAGAGAGAATGTAGACCAACAGTCCCCTTCATTGATTTGGCAGCAAATGGAAATAGACAACACTTGCATGAGATATATACATGCATATAAAAAGATCTGACATGTGAACTTAAAGCATATATAAAAGTTAAAATAGCAAAAGCATAAGAGTAATGCATTTCTTAGTTTTGAAATGCATCCCCTGACAATTGCCACTGAACCCAAGAGAATTGAGCTCGAGCTGAACTGGCACTTTGCCATGACATGAAGAAAACTAGGGCTCTGATGAATTTTGACATGGCAGCACTTGCCTCTCCTGAGGGACTTCCATATACTGCTTTTCCTTCCTGAGGTAATAAGCACAAAACTGCATTAAGTTATATCCTCTTCCCTTCCTCTTCCCCGTCTTCCATACTGGAGAAATATAGTTAAGCACATTGCAGCACAAAAGGAAAAGAGGTATTAAAAGAGGGTCTGCTGACTAAGAGGTGTGTGTGGAAGGGAAGCAGGACAGTTCTCCTTGCAAGTGAGAGGATATCTTGTTCTGTTTTGTTCTTTTTCCTGAGTGTCTGCTGGTGGTACAATTCCTTTACTAGTGAGTAATGTGTACCTGGAATCATTTAACCCTGTAGCAGCCTGAGATTCCTGAGCTTTCAGAATCTGGAGCAATAATTCTAGAAACAAGTGAGAGGCCAGTGAAATAAGGGAAAAGCAAGTGTAGGATAGATCCACATCAGGAAGTGACCTGGGAAATTATTCAAGAGAGGTCAAGTGCATGTCTGACCCAATGGATCTGATAAGCACGATATCTCAATGACAGTCTGAGTTTCCTTCTATGCAACTGAACTTCCTCCCTTTTTCCTCATGTCCAAGGTGAAATCCCTCACTCCCAAAGGATGGTTTGGAGATATTTGATGGAGATAAAAGACTATGCAGCAGTAGACTGTCACTCTAGACACCTTTCTACAGTTTTGTTTTGCCAGAGGAGTTTCCCAGTCTGAAGTCCACAAGACCCATGTGGAGTTATTTCTCTCTCTCTCTCTCTCTCTCTCTCTCTCTCTCTCTCTCTGTCTTTCCCTTTATCTTCATTCTACTCACTTGCTCACTTGTCTTCTCCATGATGTATTCTCTCTCCTCCATCCTTTGTACCATTAAATTTAAAGTAAACTAAAGGAAAAGCCCAAATAGAAATGTGTTATTAACATCTTAAAAGCCCAAGTGACACTGCATCTTTGGTTACTACTCAGTTCAGCCAGCTAGTACAGAACTTCATAATGGTAACTAGTCATTATTTCAGTTAATCAAAGGTATAATGTTATTATCATCACTCACCATAACAAATCTCCTTATATTTAGTCCTGGCTTTGAATAGACTTAAGTATTTATATAGAAACAAAAGTAGGTATAAACACATGAAAAATATCTTATTAAATTTTCATGATAAGAAAATTTACCTGTTCTACTCCTACTTCCATTCCAAAAAGTGATTTTCTAAAGGGCATGTATGTTGTGTTATTCATATTCATTATTTCTACAATGTCTATTAGCCCCTTAATAAAGGTTTTTATGTCTGTAAAGAACGAAGTCTATAATAGACCTTGAATGAGTGATAGTATCAAGCCAAAGATTTCTGTTGGAATTCAATGAAGGTTTGGGGAAGAATTCACAAAGCGTAGACCTTCAACAATATAGGAAAAAAAAAAAAAGAGGCAAGTATAGTGGTACATGCCTGTAATCCCAGCACAGCTGAACAACTCAGCAAGACCCTGTCTCAGAATAAAATATAAAAACGGGCTGAGAATGTGACTCACCAGTTAAGCCTCCCTAGGTTCAAACTCTGGTACCAAAAAAAAAAAAAAAGTCTGAATGGAGTTTCCAAAGCAAGGTCTCTCTTAGTTGAAGATCTAAACAAGATTGGTGTGGATGTTTAAACAAAATTGGTGTGGATGTTTTCGAAGTTTCCTAAGATAGATCATTTGATAGTAAGGTAAGTGCTTTGTTTCAGTAGCCTATGGAATCTCTTGAGAGGGAAAGAGACATGTTAGAGACATGTTAGAACCACGCATTAGGAGTTCAAGTGTAGTGTCACTGTGTGTAGAGAGGATGATAGACACAAAAAGTTTACAGATATAGACTAATAATTAAGTGCTATGGGAAAGAAAAGGAAGAAACAAGAGGAAGGACATACTGGGAGATAAAAGTAATAGTGTTAAGGGGGCAGTTAACTTAAGGAGAAAGAAAGAGAGAAAAAGTAAAAATTAATGCAGTCTTCTGGCTTGAATGACAAGGAAGTATGATGATAACATTAACTTCTCCAGAAAAATATAATTGAGGAAAATGGTAAAGAATATAAATTGAGTTCTGTATATATTCTGGAGATTAGTGCTCTATCTGAAGTGTGTGTGGCAAAGATTTTCTCCCACTCTGTAGGCTCTCTCTTCACATTGCTGATTGTTTCCTTTGCTGAGAAAAAGCTTTTTAGTTTGAATCTATCCCAATTATTGATTCCTGCTTTTATTTCTTGTGGAGATTTCTCAGAAAACTTGGAAAGGATCCACCATTTGATGCAGCTATCCCACTCCTTGGCCTATACCCAAAGGATTTAAAATCAGCATACTACAGTGATACAGCCACATCAATGTTTATAGCAGCCCAATTCACTATTGCTAGACTGTTGAACCAACCTAGATGACCTTCAATAGATGAATAGCTAAAGAAACTGTGGTATATATACACAATGGAATAGTATTCAGCCATAAAGAATAATAAAATTATGACATTTGCAGGTAAATGGATGGAACTGGAAAAGATCATGTTAAGTGAAATAAGCCAATCCCAAAAAACCAAAGGCTGAATGATTTCTCTTATAAGTGATTGATGACACATAGCGGGAGTCGGGGGAGGCTTGGGAAGAATGGAGAAGGGATGGATTGTATAGAGGTAAATGAGAGGTGGGGAGGGGATGGGGAAGGAAAAATAATAGAATGAGACAAACATCTTTACCCTATGTATATGTATGAATAGGCAAATTGTATGATTCTACTTTGTGTACAACCAGAAAAATAATAGTTGTACTCCATTTGTGTACAATGAACTAAAACAAAAAATATATAAATTGGTATTGACTCCAGCTAAATTCTTTACTGGAAAATGATGGGTGAAGACTGTCTGACATGGAACCCACTGTTCATTAGAGCTCTCAGAAGCACTTACACAGAGTTGGTGGTCTACTTGTTTCACATTGAATCCACTGATCATAGGCTACTTTCTTCCTTCTCTCCCTCACTTTATTCCATGTCTAATTATCTCCAAAATTAGTATTGGGGGCTACAGACAATAAAAGAAAAAGTGGTTCCTTCTCTAGATCCACCAGTTTTTTTCTTTGGAAATGTGTATCTGAATCTTTAAATGAACATTCCTGCCTTCTGCTGAAGTCCTTTCACGATCATCCATATACTATTATTTGCACTATATAAGTGATATGCTTAAGTGCGTGGTGGGGAGATATTTCAGGGCAAGTGCCTCCTCTATTAAGAAAATCTGTCTTGAGACTCTCCTTTCCATTTGTTCAAGTTTAAACTCCATTTTTGACCTCTTTCCTTTCTTAGTTTGATATTTGATGTCATAGACATTTTCCTGTTTAATTGAGCATGGAAGACATTTTTCCTGTGTCTTTTACTCCTTTTATTGTTATTTGTTTCAAGAGAGAAAAATGAATCAAAATCCTTGTGAATTTTGTTACCCAGGGGATCATAAATGTTGAGACATAAGAGGAAATTCTAAACTCTGTTTCAAGGTTTCCATATTAAGAAATGGGTCTCACTGAAGTATTGAAAAAAAAAAGACACAAAAGTTTTATATATATCCAACTACATGAAATGTGTGCTTGTTCTTTGTCTATGATATCTAAATGAAAAGATGCATACATCCAGGGACTTCATTTCACTAGTAGTGTGTAAACACTGGAGAAGGGTCGTAGCTCCTCTGGCACTAGAAGGATTTCTTTTCTGTATTCTGTGATGGTTCATAATTTATTCTTGAGAAGGAAAGCATATCTATTGCTGCCTTCTAGCAAAACATAAGTTTTCTGTTTTGAGATGCAATGTTCATAGCACTATAAGTGCCCCAAGGGGGTAAGGTGGTTAAAATATATTTGGGGTGGATTATAAATTCTTTCAGACACGATGAGATTTTTAAGAGATTGAAAAACCTTGTCTTGATGAAGATGCCCTTTGAAAACATGAACCTATTATCCTCTTCTTGGGTTAAGTTGAAACTTAAAAATCCAAAGGACATAGAAAGTGTCATAGTAAAGGCTTTATAAACAAGAGAATGATGGTTTCAGCTGTTAGGATCAAAAAATAACCAGGACTTTAATTATTTTTTTTTCATGGAGTGAGGTTATTATTTTCCCTGAGGAATTGCCTTTTCCACTATTTCATTTTACCTCCACAGTGTCCAATTCACAGTAAATGGAGGTACACTATAGCTCATATTTTTCTTCCACAAAGGCTACTTATTCTTTAATAAGGACAGGTAGTGGTTTCTTTGTGGAGCTAATTGACTCTCTTGCTGTGCACATAGAACCTTAGTGCTAAAGTAATGAGTTTTAGATAAATAATGGAAGTTCCTTAACTTTATCAAAGTATACTTTCAAAAGATGTTGACATTTCATCTGATATAGATTTAGTAAAGAAAATTTTTTACTTATTAAGATATTGCAGAATATACATATATTTTTAAGTTTGTCCTTTTAAAACCCTAAATGCAATTTTTCAAAAACCTAAATGTAAATAGTTCACGAGTGCAGGCTAGCACATGAATGTCTCCATAAGAAATAGAAAATATGTTGATATTATTTATTTTAGATTTGAATCTAGAAAACAAGACCTATTGCCTAGGAAACAAAAACCATATGTGATATATACAGTTAATGCAGTGAAGCTTGCCAATATTAACTTGACCAAGATCATATATCTAAGGGTTTGAGTGCACAGGAGTAATAGGAAGAGTAATGCTTTAGCCACAGAGCATGGGTTCCACAGGAGCATGACTTGTTTGTGAGGCTGGAAGACAGTCTGACGTGACTTTGGACAAGAGAGGGTGCTGGTAAAGTGTATGGGGAGCAAGAATATCTTTTCCTCCTACCTTAGACTAAGTCATTGTCTGTTTACTGCAAATTTGCTGCTGTTATATATGTAGATCTCATATTTTTAAATAGAGTTGATATTCTAAACTTAAAAATCCAAAGGACATAGAAAGTGTCATAGTAAAGGCTTTATAAACAAGAGAATGATGGTTTCAGCTGTTAGGATCAAAAAATAACCAGGACTTTAATTATTTTTGTGCTAAATAACATCTTTTAAGGTTGCTGTTAAAATCATTTATAGCTAAATGTGAGAAAGAACAGTGCCTGAGAAAATTTCAGGATATCATGAACACCAAATGGGTGATGTATTGGTGGACAAATTATCATATGCAGAACATACATAACTAACACAGTGATATTTTTGTTTCCTATTGCGTTCCATCCATAAATTCAAATTATAAATTTCATAATTTTACATGTAAAAATTTTAAACGACCTATTTCTATTTGCTGACATTTTTGTCTACTTTTAAAGATTGTTTTTTTTTTTTTACATCTGAATAATTTAACTAACTTACAAAATGTTCTTGGGTACCAATTATTATATGTAGCTCCTTATTCATAAACCCAAATTGTGTGCTTAGAAGTAATAATTCTGTCTACACATTTCTTAATCTTCCATGTTCAAGCCTTTAAAGAGAGAATGGTTTTTATTGTAAACATCAAGCATGCAAAAGCCTATAATGGGAGACCTTCTCACTCAAAGACTCTTACATACACTATGGTTCTTCACATACAAAACACAATGCAGGGTCTTTGTGGTTACACAGCTGTCATAAATCTCTCTGCCTCTTCTTCCAAGCCCTGACTACAAAGAATGAAGTATCCAGGTATCCTCACATACTACTTTTATCTCCTATTGAGATAATGATGAGCTACAAATCATGAAATAAAGTGAGTTTTATATGTAGATAAAGTGGCAGTGCAGAGAGTGAAAGACAATAAAGATACCTGATGATTTTCTGAAAAAGAAATATATCCACATGTTATGGTCTGTATGTGAGGTATCCCTCCAAAAACTCACATGTGAGACCATGCAGGAAGGTTGTAAGAGTCTTAACCTAATCAGTGAATTGATCCCTGATGAGATTAATTGAAGTGGTAGGGTGTAGCTAGAGGAGGTGGGAATTGGGATGTGACTATGGGGTATATATTTTGTATCCGGAGAATGGAGTCTCTCTCTCTCTCTCTCTCTCTCTCTTTCTCTCTCTCTCTCTCCTTTCTGATGATGCAAGCTGCTTCCATCTGCCATGTTCTTTTATGATGTTCTGCCTCACCTTGAGTCCCAAGGAATGGAGTCGGCCTCCTGTGGACTAAGGCCTCTGAAACCATGAGCCCTCAAATAAACCTTTCCTCCTCTATAATTGTGCTGGTCAGATCATTTAGTCCCAGCAGGGAAAAAGCTGACTAAAATACACATTCAACTCAAAATAGTACTTAATACAATTATTGGACCATTACCTTCTCCTTCATCAAGTTTTTCATTATGCAGAAATTTTAAAAATGTCTCACCCCCACCACACCTCTGAGAGATGTGGCACCATAATCCTCAGAGTCTGTGAATATATTTGTTTCATGAATACATTACATTGCATTATTTGGAAGAAGAACATAAAGATCTGAAATGTGAGAGGTCAACATAATGTTGCTGGCTCTATACTTGGAACTAGGAAATTTCCAGAAAGACAAGTTTAGGAAACAGAAGAAAATGTTACCAATAAACAAAACAGATTAATTCAACCCTGAAAACTACAAGAAAAAATAAACATCATGCAAAACAACAATCAAAAAAATGTAATGATTTACTTTCAGGAAAAGGAAATAATAGAGCAATCTTAAATAATGATATTTTTAAACCCGTTTTAAATTTTCAAAGATCTATAAAAAATAGTGAAAAAGAACAGGAGCTTACGAAATGCAACTTAGCATGACTTTAATCAACAATGGGTTGTTATAAAAAAATCAATCAGAAATCATGAAAGCAGAAAAGTATGCAAGCTAAAACAATATGGTCACTTAAACTTATTAATAAAATTATGTGATATAATTTGAAATTTATTGATAAAAAATGTAAACAAATTCATACTAAAATCCTCTGTTGATAGAATAAACACTGGAATGGACACAGATGAAGAGAATACTGAAGAACTAGAAGATAGTATTCAGTATGACAACCAGAAATCATCCAGAGTAAGTGTTGAATAGAAACTATGAAAGAGAAGTTAAGAGACATGAGATTGCACTGAAAAACTCTGAAATATAAATAGTATACATTTTGGGATATAATGGTGAGTATGGCAATGAGGCAGGTTTTCAAAAGAAAATGGCTTGAAAATAGGCTAGCAATTAATAAAACTTTATAACACAATACATTAAAAACTCAATTAGTGGATTACACTAAACTGACAATAAAGAAAAAAACATGAGTATTATTTCAACTACTACAGAAAGATATTACTTAAATTTAACATTTATAAAAATGTCAGCAAATATGTATTAAAAGTGCATTTTATCTAGCAAAAATATTTGCCTAAAACATAACAGCATAAATGTTTTACTATTAAAATTTTAGAAACACTGCTGTACACTTCAGATCCAGATAAGGATGCCTGTTATCACTGTGAGTATTTGTATTATGTTGAAGACCATCACCAACTTTATAAAAGAGATAAACCAGTAAGAGGAATGAGAACTGAGAAAATGGGGACAAAATGATTATTTTAAGATGATAGAATTGTCTACATAAAAAATCTAAGAGTGCATGAACTTACTAAGATAATAAAATTAGAGCAACATATCAATCGTGACATACTTATAGTACAATAATCTTTAGTAGAAAAAGCAATTGACAAAAATGTCTTGTTCACAAAGCTAGAGTAGAGTTACTAAAAATAAATGTGATAACAGATGTGTAAAATCTTCATGGAGAAAAACAAACCCAAACAAATGGAAAGTTTACCATATTCACAGATGTCATAAAAATGTTACATGATCAATGTTATATGGTTGCATGATAATCTTAATTAATGTAGAAAAAGCACCTGACAAAATTCTACATTCTTTTTTGATTAAAAAAAATCAACAAAATGGGAGTAGAAGGGAACTACCTCAACAAATAAAAGCCTCAATATATGAAAAGCTCACAGCAATCATCAGAAGATGAAAGAGAGAAAACATTTCCTCTAAAATCAGAACAAAGACAAAGATGCCCATTTTACCATTTCTTTTAAATATAGTATTGTAAGTTCCCGCCAGAGCAATTCAGCAATAAAAGGAAGTGGCATAAAAAGTCATGTACTTTAAAGCCAGGCACAGTGGCAAATGCCTGTAATCCAAGAGACTTGTAAACTGAGACAGGATGATCACAATTTTGAGATCAGCATTAGTAACTTGAAGAGTTCCTCAACAACTTAAGGAGAACCTATTACAAAATAGGACATAAAAGGAGTGTGGATGTTTTTCAGTAGTGAAAGTATCCCTAGATTGAATCCCTAGTATCAAAAAAAAAAAAAAAGTTCACACTGGAAAGAAAAAAAGTAACTTTTTATTGGCAGATGACATAATCTTATATGAAAAAGGTCTTCAAGATCTCACACACACGCACACACAATTTTAAAGCTAACAAATTAATTCATCAAAGTAGCAAGATCTAAAGTCAACCCACAAAAATCATTTGCATTTCAATAAAATAACAATGAAAATATAAAAATGAAATTAAAAATAATTTTATTTGCATTATAATAAAAATAATAAAATGGGAGTTAGCAATCAAGAAGTTGAAGTACTTGTAAATGAAAACTACAAAACATTGCTAAAAGAAAGTTGATGTGAACATACCATTACATAGATTAGAAGACTTGCTGTTGTTAGAAGTTCATACAATTCAAGGTTGTCTCCAGATTAAATGCAATTCCTATCAAAATCCAATGATATTACTTGCAGAAATGAAAAAAAAATCAAAAGTTGATGTGAAATCTCACAGGACTCCAAGTTGTCAAAACAATCTCAAAAAAAATTTAAAAAAAGGAATGAAGCTGGAAAACTTACATTTTGTTTTGAAAACTTACTACAAAACTAGAGTAATCAATAATACTATGGTACTGATATAAAAAAAGACATATAGACCAATGGAAGAGAATGGAATGACTAGAAATAAATCCTCAAACATGATCAAACTACTTTCTTTTCATAAAGGTGTTAAGACCGTTTAATGGGAAATAACAGTTTTATCAATAGATGGTGCTGAGGAAATGGCACGCATACACAAAATTAAAAAGTTGGACCCTTACCTAATACTACAAATTAAAATTAATTCAAAATGGATCTATTATGTAATTTTAATTCCTAAAATTATAAAACTCTTAGAAGATACTATTGTTTATCATCTCATAAAAAGATAATATTCAAAACACCTAGAGAATGCCCAAAACACAACAAACAACTTTACAAAATGGGTAAAGGACATGAATAGATATATCTTCAACGAGCATACTTAAAAACATCAAAAAACAGCATAAAAATGTTCAACATCACTAATCATTAGGAAAAATGACATTCAAAAGTACAATGAGACATCCAATGCTTATGGACTGGAAGAAAAAATATTCTTAAAATATCCATAGTAGTTACAACAATCTACAGAGTCAATGCAATTGAAATTCTTGTGCACTGTTGGTGAAAGTGGCACAACTGCTATGGAAAGCAGGATGGCAATTCCTAAATAATTAGATTTTCCATAAGATCTAACAATTCCAATTTTCTGCTTATTAACAAAAGAATTGAAAGCAGAATCATTAGGAGATAATGCAGCCACATTGATAGCATTTTTCAGGACACTTGTGGCTGAAATGTGGAAGCAACCTAAGGATTAATCAATAATCAATGGATTAGATTAGCAAAATGTGGTATATACATGCAATGGAATACTACCCATCCTTGAAGAGGAAGTAACTCTGATTACTCTGCTAGGAAATAACCTGAAAAGGAAATAAATCTGGTACAACATGGCTGAACCTTGAGGCTATTATATTAAGTAGGATAAGATAGTCATAAAAGGAAAAATACTATTCTATTCCTCCTAGACAAGATATCTAGAGTAGTGAAAATTAGAAAATAGAAAGGTGGTTGCCAGGGGTTGAAGGAAGGCATTATTTAATATAGACTTTGTTTCACAAGATAAAATGTTAATAAGAGGGATGTGGTGAAATTGATATATACTCAGTTCTACTGAACCAGACACTTAAAAATGATTAAGGTGTTAAATATCATTTTTATTTAACTCCAATAGAAAGAAACTGGAAAAATTTTAAATCATTTAAACATTTATTGATAATCGTAATTCTATTAAACTCAAAGCATCAAAAAGATTTATTTTCCTGGAAATTGACAACTGATGAAAGGGAGGGTGAGTGTTCAAAAATAACAAAGAGAATACTGAAGAAGAAAAGCCAAAGATTGAAGTTGATCTGCTTTACACTAAAATTAAAGGAAAATTACAGCACTGGTATAGTGTGATATTACCAAAGGAATATCAAAATAATTTAATGGCACAGAACAAAGAAATGTGTTATTCAACTCAGCTGTATTTACAACTGTGTAAAACAGCAATGGACTTCCAATTGGAAAAAGATGATCTATCTGAGATGTGGGGCCTATCTATGTGGCACAAAAATAAAATTAGATCTCTACATCCCATCACTCATACAAATTAACTCCAGGTATATAAAAGACCTAAATAACAAACTTCTAACTCTTAATTAGAAATGTAAGGTATTTTTTATTACAATGAGAAGAATTTCTTAAAGAATAATAAGATGCCACAAACAAAACATTGAAAACTTTGATTTTATTAATATTAAAAACTTTGGTCTTATAGAAGTTACCATAAAGAATGTTTTAAAAGATGTTAAAACATATTTAACATATATGTACATATATATATATAATTTACAAATACTAGTTTTTAGAATGTATAAAGAACTCCTACAAACTGAAATGGAAAAGACTGGACAACACAGCACAGTCAAGAAAAAATACAAGTAAATGAAAGAAGACCTAATAGTCCAAAGCAGAAAAAGATAATCGGCTTCACCAACAATCACAGGAAACCATTATCAAAAGTGTTTGCAAGCAACTTACTTGCAAAAAAGCAAAAATCTGAAAGTAATAAGTATTGACGATAATGCATTCTGTGCATGTGTTATTAAGGACAAGGGTACAGTTAAACTTTTCTTTAAGTTTTTCTCTGACGTCGGAGAAGAAACTGGGTAAAACACTTTTAAGATTAATTTGACAACATTTAACTTATATGTTGTATTCCCTAGTTAACCTATAGCACAGGCCACTGTGGGACTTCTGCAAAAATGTCCCATACAGCATTTTCGTATAAGAGAAAATCTGACAATGATCTGAATATCTACGAAAAGATTCATGAATTAATAAAATACATCATGTTCAGAAATGCTATACTAGAATAACCCAACTAGATTTCTGTGTTTAAACATGCAAAAATTTTAAAACAATAAAACACAATATGGCATCAATATGTAGCAAACAAACATTTCCTATATTTTGTAAAAATATAAGAACTCTTTGCTTTGAACTCTAACAAAACAAATTCAAAATTTTGACTTTTGGGACAGAAGGCAAGATTTTGTTTTTGGTTTTTGTTTGTGTGATTAACCTAATTGTTTTTGTTTCTGTTGTTTTTAGACTGCAGAAAGATAAAAAGAATTTTAACTGTTACGGACTGTTTTTTCTTACAGAAAATGGAAGGCAAACCAAATATGACAAAATTTAACATTTGTTTGTTTTGGTTATATAGATGGTTGTTGTCATATTACTGTATTTGTATAACTATTTTTCTCAAATTAAGTGAATAATAATGCAGTAAGCAGTGATGTTGTTTTTATTCAATTAAATATGCTTAATATGAGATTTGCCACAATTTATTTCCATTGGACTTTTGAAAGATTAATTCTTAATTTTTAATATCTGTATCACCTGGTCACTTGGGGTGTTTATAATGATTACAAAATAGTGTCAATTTCCAATGAAATATTCAGAAAGTGGATTCTGAATAAATATCGAGGCACAAAGAAAATATGGACATCTCAGTAATATCATACAGTTCACATAATTCCCTCCATATGTCCCAAGTCAAGATTCTTAGAGAAATGCAGTTTTCTTTAAAGCATGGATCATGTATGTACAACTCTAATCACTGTTCCCTGAAGCAGCATACACATCAGCTATCTTTATGCAATTGGCAGGAACTCAATACTACTCAAAAATACTCCAGTAATCAGCTCAGGTTGAGCAAATGAAGGTTTTCAGTTCCTCACCAATCAGGAAGCAGCCAGGTCCCACCATACAAGTAGAATCACACTCTGTCAGATTCATAGGTCCCAGAGAAGAGGATGCAAACCTTCTGTCCTTGGACAATGCCAAGCTCTTTATTTTATCTTTCCTTTCACTGACACTGGAATGTTGTCTTTGTCCCAGTTGCTATCTCAATAATTATGAATGAAATTCAGTACAAAATGGATGTGGAATTTCTGATTTATTAGATTCTAAAAGAATCCAATACTCTGTCATAATAGTGAATAGGAAAGAAATTAATTCTTTGATGAATAGAATTGCTATTTAGCTGCTTTGTTTCTCTTTAAAGTATAACCTAAATTGGAGTAATTATCATTGGAAGTCAGGAACCTAAAGTGGCCCAAATTATTTTTCTTGTTCAATTCAGTAATTGTACTTGCATTAATAACAGTATTTGTCTATAGAGCTCCAGACATTTCAGTTTGTTAGGAATTGTTTAAGCCAAATCAAATATTATTAATGCATGCACCAAAACAAAGGGGTAAAAGAGGTTTCAAACAAGAGAATTAGAGGGAAAAAAATAAAGGAGAAAAAAGACTTATACAGATTACATCTTTGGGTGAAAATGTTATGGGTGTAATGAATTTAATTTTTTTTTTATTTTAACCCAATCTTGGCTTCATCTTCACTCTGAAAAATAGCCTACATGATTTTTTCAATAATCCCTGATTTTACGTGACTTCACATACAATTTCTTTCATTCCTGAAAGCAGAATGTTTCTTTATATCAGCTAATGCATGTGAATGTGACCCATAATAATGTTTGGCAGCTTCTTGACTGATCTGCATAATGAAAAAAAAAAAGAAAAAACGTAATACCTTGAATTCTGAATTGTGTCTTTGCTCTTGTGCTGGGAAATTCTTTGCATCCCCATTTATTACTTCACTGATCATACAAATTTCAAGGTGTATGTTTACAAACATTTTATTGTGTTTCTCATTCTATTAGCATTCTGAAGCTTTCTGTTTCCAGGTTTCTATGGCAACAAGGGTACAGCACATTCATTAAAAAGAAGTTCTGTTTAATTGATCTACTAATGTATTGCTTAATAGTAACTGTTAAGCAGTCTTTTGTTTCCAGGTCATATTTAGGGTTCACCTATTTGCATAAAAACATTTCATTATCTGAAACCAATTATTAATAGTAATTTTCTTTCTTTAGTTTTAAATAACTAAACCCTCATTGAGGTTCTCTGAATAGCAAATATTTGTAGCCTTTAGAGTATGCTTGATGTATGGTCTCAGCTTGCTTTGTTTCTGTGAGCAGCAAGAAAATTATACAGCTTGAAATTTTTGATCCAAGAAGGCAAAAATAAGGTGTCTCTTCTTTACAATCGAAAGTTAAGTGTTCAGGATAGACAGCTCCAGATCATATCATACATTTTAATACAACCATTGTTGTCTCTTAGTTTCAATGTTAAAATACATAAGAATACAAAATTTATATTAGAACCTTTCATACCACTCACGGGGAATTCTGACACTGTATCTTTATTTAGAGATCTATGAACATATTCTAGAATTAATTCCTTTGTATAAAAAGAGTTTTATGTGAAAAGGCAGTGTTGTTTCATTTGGATTTACATAATTAATTGTCTTAATAATGCAAGCCAGAACACTTGTAATTAATATTTGTCTTTTGGTACAGTGAGGTGGAAGTGTGCTTGCATAGGACATATGTATATGAGGGTATGGTATGGGGTATGCATGTACATTTTTGAGGGACAGGGAGTGATTTATGTAGTTTTATGGAGATGTTTTTGTGTATCTATTCCAAATTTTAATTCTAGTCATCTTGATAAATAAACTCATTCTCAATTACATATGTATTACTGCTACAATATTAGATTTGGTCCTAAAAGTTAAACTAAGAAACATAATTTGAATGCCAAATATGCATATTATTGACTAAATCTTTCCTTTGATATCAGCTCAGTTTCTTGATACCTCTTTTTAATTTAGAAAAGCACAAAACCTTTATGTTGTACCTTTGGCCAACTCTTATCCAGTCAGTCTCAGATTCTTATATTCAGAGTAGTTTTAAAATCAGGTCATATGCCTATAAATATAGTAGTAATACAGCTTACCAAAGAAAGTCACATCATCTTACCAAACTACCAGAAAATGTAATTAATAAACACATTCTCTTTCATTCTCTTATTTCTCTCTCCTTGCATCCTTGACCTCTGTGTGTCTTTGGAGAAACGTTAATAGCATTAACATTATGCTACGATTAGAAAGCTAGACAGCACAACAATGCTGCTTGACAAGATATTTTTACAATTCTTTTTGATGTCATTCAGTTAAGAATGGATATCCTTTGAACTCTTGCAAATTAAGTGGATGTTTAGTGGACATATTCTCTGTGGAAGTTCTTCTAGCTTTCTGATAGATGTTTCTATTTGATAGGGTGAAGCATTAGTTTAAACTTACACTATCAGCACCTATAATTTTGCTCAGTAATCATCATGTACACATTGCATAGTCTTCAAAATTAGTTTAAAAAGTGAGCTGAAAAATATGTCTGAAATGCACGTTACATTTTCAATTGGCGTGTGGGGTCAGCAATGAGAGTGATGAAGAATACAGAGGTTTTTATCTCTGCTTTAATTAAAAGTATTTTCATAATCATCATTAGGATATAACTGAGTAAATGATAAAAGTCTGTTACAAATTATATTAAATAAGCACAAAATAGAGATCCTCTAAAATACTCTATAAGTAGCAAGCATTACTATGAGTGAAACATGTTCTAACTTAAAATGAGACAATGAGTGTAATTTTCTTAAGATGAGCACAGTATCTCAGTACTTGGAATTTTCTTACTTATGGCAAAGGAATAATATTCCTGAAAAGATCTAAAGTATGAATTTGACTATTAATTTTTCTAGTTTCTCACAAAATGAGAAGACAGACTTTAACTCCAAAATGTTTGAAAGTTAAATACTACCACTTAACTTTGTATTAATAAGTTCAGTTATTTGTAAGCTTATCATTTAAAACACTGAATGCTTCATGATCTTAGAATTGAATATTTCTTTTAACTTTTAAAACAAATTACTTTCAGTAAATATATGCTTAAAAAGTATATTGCTTTTTCACTGAAAAATTAGTTATTTTGAAATTTAAGTAAATAAACATTGAAGTTGTCAGTTAAAATTAAAGATAAATGTATAAACAAATTAATTTCAAGAAACACTAATATTTTAATATGCTTTTCTACTAGAAATTCTTTCTATATCCTTATTTATTTTATAACAAATATTTTTATGCCATTATATGTGCCAGGCATTGTTATAGCAATTCAGGATATGAACACACACACACACACACACACACACACACACACTCTACACCTCTTTGTTGATGATACATTTTACTATATTCAAACACATCACATCTGAGCCATAACAAAATGCTTTGCTACAAGGTAACATTGACTTTTTATTAATTTTTATTTGTTCTAATTAGTTGTACATGACAGTAGACTGCATTTATATATTTTGATAGATCATACATAAATGGAGTATAGTTTCTCTTTTTTCTGATTGTACATATTGTAGGAACACATCGGTCATGCAGTCATATAAGTACATGAGGTAATAATGTCCGTTTCAAGTAACTAGAATAAAGAATGTACAGTTGGAGATCAGTTATAGCATGAATAGAGGTGAAAGGGATAGATACGGTCAGTCTCAAAGAGAGGTGAAATTTTAGCAAAATGCAAAGACCATGAAGTAGCTAGCCAAATAGATCTGTGGATGTAGTTCTTCCATATGGAGGGAGCATATGGAAAAAAAGACCAGAATGTAGGAATGTTCAGGGGCAAGATATGTGAGCAGTAAGGGGCCCGTGGCTGTTGCAGCTGAGTGAGCAGGGAAGGTCAGAAGCAAATGACGTCAGAATGGGGCCCACTTGGTCAGGCCATTTCATCACAGGGTTTTTCAATACAGACATGCAGGATCCTACTTAATTGTAGAAAAATAACTCTGACTCCTCTGCTGAGTATAAAT
The DNA here is from genome assembly GCA_020662805.1 of Glaucomys volans. Classification (NCBI taxonomy): domain Eukaryota; kingdom Metazoa; phylum Chordata; class Mammalia; order Rodentia; family Sciuridae; genus Glaucomys; species Glaucomys volans. The sequence continues at coordinate 1,155,800 of JAJEJO010049658.1, forward strand.
TGTAGGCAGACATTTTTGACTCCTATCATTATCTCCTATCCTATACTCTTATACAAAAAGAAGTTTCAAATTTTATTGGCTACCATAGTTATTTTGCATTGCAATGATTTTATGGGTCAGAAATTCAGGTGACTCTGCACTGGGACCTTCTTATTTGGGTTTTCTCCTGGCAGCTGAGCAGCTACAATGGCTGAGACCATATCTTCTGAAGGCTTGACTGGGCAGGACGATAAGGTAATCACATCCACATGGATGGAGGATAATGCTGGCTGCTGTGTGAGAGTTCACTAGAGTTGACTTCAGCACCTATGTGCAGGCTTTCCTGGGAACATGGTCCAAACTTTTATACAGTGTGCTTTACTCAGAATTAGGGTCCCAAGATAAGAGGACTAAGTAGTGACTGCATGACTTTTATTTTATATTATTGGTCAAAGAAGTAAAAAAATCCCATCAAGACTCAAGGAAGGAATGACAAAAAATTTATATCCATTATTTTCAATTCTCCAATTTTTCCTGTGGTAGTGAATTATTTTCATTCATGCCATTTGTAAAATATGACCACTATTCTGGAGGACCGGCCTCTCCAAAATTCTCATAGCATTACATCATAAACTCTGGCTTGATGGATAGATTCTCATCATAGAAATCTGGTCTAGGTATAGATGAGGCTCCAGTCCGTTAGGTGTAATTTCTTAAATATGGTTATTTGAATGTCCATGACCTTGCTTAAAAGACTTGTGAATAAATAGCATAGACTATGATTGCTGCCCTCAGCTACTCCATACGCTCAGCATATAGTATTGGAAAAAGTACAAAATCAGTACATCAGGTAGGGTCAGACCGAAATCATCGAGTGAAGTTCACTTCCTTTTCTTCCAAGAGACAAAACTCAAATATTCAATCCAATCACACCACTGAGCATAAAGTTAAAAATCTTGGGATAGGATACATCAAATACAAATATTTCATTGCTACAAAATTAAATTTTTATTGGCATCCGTTAGTTAATAGCCATGCAAATTTTATTATTTATTGGATAAGGGTTTATTGGTTGCCTCTTCCAATCCCCCAGTTCTGGAGTCTCATTATTCCCTTTTTTACATACTTAGAAACCAACTAATTTTATTTCTTTTCTGTTTTGTGGTATTGTTTGTTTGGGGGGATTTTTTAAACTTTTAATTTTTGGTACTGGAATTGATTGAACCCAGAAGCACTTTACCACAGAAATATATCCCCAGTCCTTTGTCCTGTTTATTTTTTGTTTTGAGATGGGGTTTCTTACGTTGCTAAGCATCTGGCTAAATTGCCAATGTGGCCTTGATCTAGCAGTCCTCCTGTCTCAATTGCTGAGATTACAGGCATGAACCACGATGCTGGGCAGAAACTGGCCAATTTTCTTTGACCTCCTCTTTTGCTTATAGCACAGTCTTTTGCAAATGAAGACAACAATCATAAATTCAAGTTATCAATATTTTATTTTTCCACTTTTGCCAAAAAACTATGAGATATTTAGACGCCTTATCTTTCAAGTTATCATAAGTAACAATGTTACCAAATATGTCTAGGTAGCATATATGAATGATTAATTTACAAAGTCCATGTTTGTCATCTTCTCTTTCCTTATCTTCAAGCCTATGCTAATTTAAAATTAATATAGAATCATTTATACTTCTGAACAAATTTCTATATATATATATATATATTGGGATAGACTAGGTTATACTGCAATAACAAGTAATTCAGAAAACTCTTCATAGATAAAAAGAAAATGCTGGATCTTATAGCTTTTGCCTTGAAGTAGCATGCATCAATTCAACTTCAGGAAATACTTCAGGAAAATTAAATCATGTAACTACACTTAGTTCAGAACTTACAAAAGTGACTGAATTGAAAGAACCAATTATGTTTCAACAGCTTTAATGACTAGTGAAAATTAATTTTTTACCATTTTTGTCTCATGGAATTTTTGTCTTACCTGTTTTTGTCGTTCACTTTTGATTGATAATTTAGTTGAATATAGAATTAAGACTTAAAATCATTTTTCTTCATGTTATTAAAGGTGTTGTCCCAACGTCTGTTTCCTTCTATGTGACTTTTAAGCCTAAAGCCAACATAATTTCTTACTATTTGAAAGGTCTGCAATTTCTCCCTAATATGCTTTTATGCAGGCAATATTTTATGCTTTCAATGTATAAATGTATATCCTTCAGTTCCTGTAACTGTTCTTGAATTATCTTTTGGATAGTTTTCTTCCTTCTGCTTTCCATGTTTTTTTCTTTCTGAAATTTCTATAATCCATATATTAGGTCCCCTGAAGTCATTTTTTACTTATCTATTTCTGATCTTCCAAGTTTCTATCAATTTATTTTTGATAAGATTTTAAATTTTTTATTAATTTACACTGTGCATGGTGGCGCACACTTGTAATTCCAGCTATTCAGGAGGTTGAGACAAGAGGGTAGCAAGTTCAAAGCCAGCCTGTGTGACCTAGTGAGAACCTGTCTCAAAATGAAAAGGGCTGAGGATGTAACTCCAAGGTAGAATATGCCTGGGTTCAATTCCCAATAGCTCAAAAGAAAAATAATCTTCAACTTTTTATTTCAAACTATTGAATTGATTTTTATCCATGTTTTCAATGATTTTTCCTTAAATATTCTCATTAACTTATATGTTTACTGTTATGGCCATCCGTGGACATCATTCACTCTTAATATCCTTCTGAGGCTATTTTTGATGTGTGTTAAGTTTGCTTCTATATGTAGATGCTTTGTTCCTTCCATGATTTTGTCCATGCTTGATTCGTATCTGTCTGATATATTTGTTTATTTGCAGGTGTTTATTGTGTTTATCTCTTTAATTTGGTGTCTGTCCTTCTGGTAGGGCTCTTTGTCAGGTAAACCAATATTGCCAATATTTAAGAATTGAACACAAAAAATCTAATTGAAATCTCTGAGCATGAAGATAGGACTTGCTGATTATGAATCTCTCTTTAGCACCAGTTGAAGAGGAAGTTTCCTTCAGGTGAGTCAATGTCCTTAGTTCTTTTATTCTAAGTCTATTGTGATAACTCTATAGTGAACTTTTCTTTCCCCTGCTTGGAGAATCCTCGTATTCAGTTTGCTAAGAATTTAGTTGAGGTTGAAAAATGAAAAGGCCCTCAGCATCTGATATGCACACATTCACATCATTTCCTGTTTTAGGTATAGCAAGCTTGCCTTCAAAACTGCCCAAAGAAACATAAGTCAGTGATACTCTTGATTTTACTCTTAATCATCATCATCATCATCATCATCATCATCATCATCATCATAACAATAATAATTTAGTAGTTTCTGCTGAGATAAGAAAAATCTACTTTGCTAGAAGAATGGTGAGGGAAGAGAGATTCTTTTTACTTAATTTGACATCTAACCAATCAACATTCTTTTTTCCTTCCTTTTTATTTCTAAAGGAAAGTGGTATTGCCAGTTGCAAAATTTTGGAGATTCTGCAGACTACATTGGTTTGGTTGTTGACTTACTACTATAGGTTTATGAGAATAGATACAAACAACTCAGCAAAGTATTAGGAAGTTGAATTCACCTTTCTTAAAAAATTATATACCATGACCAGGTGCACATCAACAGATTAAAGAAGAAAAGTCACTCAATAATATCGATAAATGCAGACTTCCAGTACTAAAGGTCCTAGTCAGTGCAATAATGGCAGAAAACAAAATAGAATTATACAAATTGGAAAGGAAGGAATAAAAGTGTCTTTGTTTGCAAATGACATGATTATAGAAAATACAAAAGAAATGACAGAAAAAGTCCTGAAACTTAAGCACGTATAGCAATGTTGAAGGATTCAAAGTGAATGTACAAGTGTCACTTCTTGCACACCAGCAATGAATGAGCAAAATTTGAAATTAAAACCACAACACAGCAGGGCGTGGTGGCACACGCCTGTAATCTCAGCAGCTTGAGAGGCTGAGATAGGAGGATCACGGATTCAAAGCCAGCGGTCAGCATGGGGGAAGTGCTAAGCAACTTAGTGAGACCCTGTCTCTAAGTAAAATACAAAATTGGGCTGGGGATGTGGCTCAGTGGCAAGTGCCTCTGTGTCCTTGGTTACAAAAAAACAAACAAACAAACAAAAAAAAACCACACAATTTACATTAGAATCCAAAATGAAATACCTAGTATAAGCCTAACAAATGAGTACAGGCTCTATTTTAGGAAAACCACAGAATACTGATGAACAAATGAAAGAAAAACGAAATCAGTGTAGAGATTTTATGTTCATGGGAAGGAAGATTCATTGTTGTCAAGATATTCCAATATAATCTATAGATTTAATGCAATCATAATCAAAACCCTACCAAGTTACTTTGTAGATATCAAAAAACTGATTGTAATGTTTGTACAGAAAACCAAAAATATCACAAAAGCCAATATTAAAGGAGAAGAATGAAGTTAGAAGACTAAATCTCCTAACTTTACTATATTGTAAAGCTAGAGTAATCAAGATAGTGTAATGTTGCCAAAATGTATTCATTTCCAGTTTTTAAAGCATTTAAGAACTTTAAATCTAAATATATTTAATTTTATAAAAACTCGAATTTTAAAATAATTTCTAATTTCTGTACAACCATCAGTTGGCTCTGGTGAAAATAGAATGTTCTACATATTAGTTAAGAAACAACCCTTAATAATAAGCTGCACTACACAGTGTAGAAGGCATAATTAATACCCAAAATGAGCAATTCATCTCCTTGTCTTCAGACTACATATTTGCACCTGATTTTTCAGAGGTACTACTCAATATTTTAAAAAGCATCCAAGATGACAGATTTTAATGTGTCCAGTCACAACCACAATTGAATCTTACTGGTTTAAAACCAGGCTTTCTTTGATTTTTCTCATTTTCTCCATTGCTCAATGATGAAACAAATTTGAACATTCATAGTTTAACATGGAAATGGACCAACAGAGTACAATTTAAGAAGTGTTACAGAACCCAATTCCTTCATAATGCAGTTTTTTGATTCATGACTATTCATTGTGTAGTGTCTACTATGTGAAAGGCATGGTGCTGGACATGGAAGACATACAGCCATCATGAATGACTAAGAGCTCATGTTCAGGGAGGTACACAGCACTTTACTAATTTAAAACTTTTTAATAGCACATAAACATTAATCTACCTTCTTTATCACTAAAGGAGGAATAAGAATAATACATTTCAAGACATAGATGTTGCTAGATAAAATCAAATAGAAAATTATGCATAATTCTTACACAGTTCCTTCCTTTGTATGAGAGTCTTAAATTCATTTTATACATAATCAGAAATGAGTGGAGATCCAAATATTTGACTGTATTCACCTGTTCCACATGACTGCTTTCCCTTCAGTAAGCAGGTGAATCTTAATTCTTATCTGAGGGTGATCATTGTTGGCATAAGAAGTTATCCGCCTTTCCCTCTCCCTTCCCTTTTTCTCTTGTATCTTATTCCTGCATAGCTCCCACCCCTTTCTTTGTGCCAGCTTCTTGTATTCTCTAGCTCCACCAATTGATAAGTCCCAGAGAAGAAGATAGGAGGAAAGAGAGAGGACTTCTCCATATTTCAGCCTCAGAATGAACATTTCACACAGCCAAGATTAACTTCCTGTTGCCATATCTCTTGGGTGGTTTAATACTAAAGTAATTGATGTTTTGATTACCAAACCTTCCATTACCATTACCAAACCTTCTTATCTTATCATTTTACATATTAGGATGCAAGAAACTAGGCAGAACTGCCAGAACAAAACCAGAATTTAAGACTGAAAATCACTCCAGAGGGAAAAGAGGATTTGGAGGGTCTTTTATGAGGGGAACTGTCATGTCCACAACTCAGGTGTGCCAGGGCAGCAGGTTCCTAAAGGCAACAACAATTTTAAAAACTGCCCAGAGACAGCCTAGGAAACACGTTTATTAGGAAAAGCTTCTAAGAGATCAGTGACCGCTCCACAAAGGGTTCAGTAGTGACCGACTGAGCAAATAACCTCTTCATTCCCTCACTGTGGTCAAGAAGCCCCTCCTGTCCCTCATGACACTTTGTCCACTAGGAGCTGGCTGAAGAAGTGACACATATTCTCTCTATAATGCCCTCATTTCAGTGCCAGTCAGCATTGAGAGAGGGGATTTGTACCTCAGGTGGCAGAAGAAGTGAGATCATCAGCATTAACTTCCTCAGTTTTCTTACATGACCAGCGTCCCCAGGAGCCATTGTCCTGGCATACATATAAGAAAGTAGCTTTCCACAGATAACAAGCTTGCCCTCCGTCCCAATGTGCATAAGAGAAAGCCATTGTCCTTGAAGTCATACTTTAGCAGGCAGAAGTAACAACATGTTTCTACCTACAGTGGAGGGAGGAGCCAGCACGTTAGAAAGACAGCTTGTGGGGCAAGAGCACAAAGCACAGGAGAGCAGCAAGTAAGATGAGTCTTACGAACTACAAGAAATGAAAGTGCTACTGTAGTATGCTAATTTTAAGGCCTGTGGGTGTAAACCAAGGAGTGGGATAACTGGGTCAAAAGGTGGGTCCATTCCAAGTTTTCTGAGGAATCTCCATATTGCTTTCCAGAGTGGCTGCACCAATTTGCAATTCCACCTGCAATGTAAAAGTGTGCCTTTTTCCCCACAGCCACAGCAGCACATCAGTGTTTATAGCAGCTCAATTCACAATAGCTAGACTATGGAATCAACCTAGATGCCCTTCAATAGATGTATGGATTAAAAAGCTGGGGTATATATACACAATACTTCTCAGCCATAAAGAAGAATAATATGGCATTTGCAGATAAGTGGATGGAATTGAAGATTATCATGCTAAATGAAATAAGCCAATCCCAAAAAACCAAAGGCGAAATGTTTTCTCAGATGAATGGATGATAATATGTAATCGGCTTGAGGGGGTGAGGGTGAGAGAAGAATGGAGGAGCTTTTGATTACAAAGAAGGAAATGAGGGGAGAGGGAGCAGGGGTATGAAAAATGGTGGAATGAGACAGACATCATTACCCTATGTACATGTATGATTATATGAATGGTGTGAATCTACATCATACACAATCATAGAAATGAAAAGTTATACCCCATTTGTGTGCAATGAGTCAAGATGAAGTCTGTAAAAATTAAAAAAATAAATATAACAGAAAATATTTAAAAAAAAAAAGAAATGAAAATGCAAATCTGTACAGCACATGCCAAGGGTTTTGATCTTTATGGGAAGAGTGACTGTAAGCCATGAATGACTATTTTTCAATATTCTTATTGATTGTGAAGTATAATTTAAATACTATCAATTTGCCACTTTAAGAACAGAATTGAACAAGCTTTGATAAAAGTTTAAAGTCATGGAACTACCACCAGAAGCATAACAGATGTTTTCATTCTCCAAATTTTCATCTTTATGGTCATTCAATTTTGAGAATCTCCTATAATCGTATGGTTTGTTGCCATTTGTATCTGGTTTCATTCATTCACTTAATAGAATGTTTTGAGATTCTTCATTTACAATTCTACTCTCTTTATTATATTAATATGTATATTAGTAGCAATTTGAAACACTTCCTATTATGGTTTATTTAATTTTGAGTCCTTGCACTGTAATTCAACATGCAATTAAAAAATTACCAAAATTCTCCTGTCAAAAATGCAATCCATTCTATACTGTTCAATATAATGGTACAGTTCCTAGAACATGTGGACTGTAATATCTGAAATCAGCTTCTCACAAATATTTTTGCACAAAATTGAAAAAAAAAACAATTCAGTTCTTCCACAAAGGTGACATTTTTGCCTTTTAATTAAATGCAAAAATTTCTTTTTATGTGTTTTGATTGTGTTGTATAACACTTATTTCCTAAATGAATTCTAAATGTTTTTTTCTACTATTCTTTAAAAGATTTTAAACCACATGTAATTTGATCTGTTGAAGAGAATATTTTCCCAGAGCCAGAGTGAGATTTTATTTGCTTCTATCTGCTGGATTTAAAAGATGCTTTGCAAACAATATCATACATGTTTATTCTGTATTTTTATTTCAGGACATTGGAGTTGGAACTTTTGTAATTGTATCTTTATGTAGATATGAATAAGGAAATGGAAAGTTGTTGACAATACAGTGGCAATCATTTGTGGTGATACTGATACCCATTTGCACCCACTGATCATGACTCTGCTGGTAAGGATGGCTTTCTGTATACAAAAGAGAAAGGAAAATCTGAAATATATATCTTAATTTACTTAATTATTAATCAATATTAAGCATAGTGAACATAAAAATCCAGAAATTAAAAAAGTATCCTCAGTAAGGTTGCAATTTGTTCCTCAAGAGCATATGTATTATTGAGTCCATGTTTACAAGAACATTCTGATGCATTTCCAAGATAAATCAGAAAAAATTATCTCATGATGCCTATTTAATATAGTTGTTTAGTCTTTCTTTTCTCCCAAAATCTTATTTTGATGACAGGATAAATATTAAAATGAGACGAAACCCATTATTTATGGAAAATCAAAACAGTACTGAAAGTAAACCAGAATATTAATTCGTTTCTGGAAGATATAATACAAACAGCATCTGACTGGCAATGGAACTGCACAGAGCTTAAGACTTACAATCTGCCATGGGGAACAGATTTTTGCAGGAAACAAAACATGAAAATATTCTAAGAAGTGAAGAGCAAGGGGTAAGATAGTGATCAGTGACGTGGTTATCAGTTCTTGTTGCATTGAAGGGCAGCAAAACAGCTGTACTGAGATCTGTTTCCACAGTTGTTGCCATGGCATTTGCCCCAGGACTAGTCTCAGTAACGGAGTCCCTCAAAGGCAGTGGGACATATGCTGAAGGAGACACTCTGGCTGCATGTAGAAGGCAGAAGAAGCAGGAAGAACCCACACACATGTCTTACCCATATGCACAGACCCTAAAATCTGGGTACTATACAGTCAAAAGCATCTTGACTATGATGGTTAGTCTGTGTTTAGGAAATGCTCTCTAGCAATCAAGAGTGATTAATCTAGACTCTTGCTTAGGAAATGGAAGAAATAATTTAAAAATAGTAAATATTAGAAGCTTTTCAATAACGTTAAACATTCTGAACAGAAGATATTTACCAGCCTGAACAAATAAAGATAATCTCCAAGAAAACACAGTTAACAAAAGACACCTATACCTTTGGTAAATTCAGAGATATAACATCCTTATCATGAGAATAGTTAAAATTATGATGACTGAAAATTCAATGGAAAAAAAACAATACCCAAGTGCATTAGTCAGTTTCACTTTATTATAATGAAATACCTGAAGCAATTAAACTTCTGTTAACCTTTTGTTATAAAAGCAAAATGTTTATTTTGGCTCATGTCTTTGGAAGTTTCAATTCAATATCAGGAAGTCCCATCTCTTCGGGCCTCTAGTGGGGTGTGCAAGCCTGTGGTGAAGCAAACTACTTACATCTCAAGCCAGGAAACAGTGGAGAGCCCTGGGCCCTACAGCCTTTCTCAGGGTAAGCCTTGTGAGGAAAGTACCTCCTAATGGTCCACAGCACCTCCCAATGTGGTCATCCTAAGGATCAAGTCTTTACACTTGGACCTTTGGGGTACACTTGTCCAAACCATAGCATTAAGGAAACAGAGATAATAAGAGATCAAATAACAATATTTAAAATAAAAATAACTAGTAAACTCAGATGAAACACTGACATGCAATATTTGCTAAGTAGAAACAATGATTTTAAAAGTATTGCTGAAATTAAAATCTCAGTCAATTGGCTGAACAGCAGAATGGACATAGCCAAAGTTAGTGTTATTGAGCTTAAGGATAGAGCTGAAAATTTTCCCCAGAATCTAAAAGAAAAAGAAAATAAGATGAAAAAATTATAGAAAATACTAAGATTAGGTGAAAGAAACCCAATAGCACCACTGTATTTATTCTAGGAGATGATTAAAAGAAAGTATAATTGGAGAAAAAAATAATAGAACATTTTCCAGAAAAAGTGTTTAGGTAGTATGGCTTCACCAATTTCTTTATAGAAAAACTTAAAAGTAGATGTAATTAGCATGGATTTTATTTTTAAGGTAAAGACATATAAACAAAACCCCAGGACAGAAAAAGAGATGACTATCTATAGATTTTTTTTTTTTTTCCAGCAGGGCTGGGGATTAAACCCAGAACCTTGTGCTTGGGAGGCAAGCACCCTACCAACTGTGCTATATCCCCAGCCCCAACTATCTCTAGATTTTATGTGGAAAGAACCTTAGGTCCTTTTCATTTGGGCACTGTGTATATGTGTTGTCAATCCAGGTTCTGTGTCCCTTGAACATGAGCCCCATGACTTGAAAGAAATATTAGTGCCTGGGAGGATACTTGGCCCAGGTACATTTCTCCAATCATTCCTTTAAAATAAATGAGAACTCTAGGACAGATTATAAAGTTTTTCAACTTTATAATCATAGAATACGACGAAATATAGCCACAATTAGTGCTCAGTGACTTTGTCTGAGATTTCTGGATATAATTCTCGGGCATTCTTGATTCACTTGGCTCCTCTTCCTGCTTGACATTTCCAGATGTCAAGCAGGAAGATAGCCTGACTTCAACCATATTCTTGTGGACATTTAGGAAAGGTTTTTCTATTTATTGAAGGGGAGCTTCTGAGCTCCTTGACCACCATGAGGGCAGAGGAGATAGTGGCATTGCATGGGATACCATTTCACAGGTCAGAACTAATGTGGCAACTGCTCCAATTCCTTCATGTCATTCTAGGTGAAGACACGACACTTTAGGGGCTGAGTTCTACCTTGTGTGGTGCCCTCTCAACTTCTGTCTCAGGCTCAGCATTGCTTTGCTTCTGAAGCTTAGAATGTCCCATAACCCACTCAATGCCCCATCCTTGCATGTAGACTCTTTGGGCTATGACCAGCTGCAGGCTGAAGACAGAAAGAAACCAGCTGCTGGCATCATGGCTTGGTTGTGTCCTATAGTTAAGGCTGCTGCTGCTGCTCTCTTACTTTGGGTTAGGGTTTCCTAGTATCAGTTACCCAAAGGGACCAGATAGCACAACTCAGGAGGGAACTGGGGCTGACGTGATATATAGCAAAATTTTATCAGGAATTCTGTTCTTATCTCCTGATGAACTTAGAGTTCAGGACTCACTAGAGACATCTCAATAAGCCATCTGTTTATTGCAAAGATTTTTACAACTCTTTAGCATTCCTGCATTTTATTTGCTGTCTTTTCTGCCCTTCTTATCTTGCTTTCTTGATTTTGGACTACATTCCCCCAAATAAAACACTATCAAGTAGGATCCGAGGCTTATGTACTCCTGGACCTCAGGGATTCAGAATCAATAGTAGTAATAATGAAAAATAATAAATAAATAGTAGCAGTAGTAGTTAGCATTTAACAGAATATTAAATTTTTACTACATGCCAGGCATTGTTGTTACATATACTTCATATAAATGAACTCATTCAATTATCACCCACAGGTAGAAACTATGATTACAACCCTGCTTTGTGGATGAGAAGACTGGCAAAGCTGCAATATAATACAATGTTACAGGTAATTTTTCCAAATGCATTGGAAGAGAGTGGTAATACTCAGTACACTTTGATGTATGACATCAAAAATCACTGGATCCAGTTGGCAGTGTGTATATGCCCTGAGACAAAGGGACTGCATGAGTGGATTCAAAGAGCCATTTCTGAGGATGTGAGGAAAAAGGCACACTCATACATTGCTGGTGGGGTTGCAAATTGGTGCAGCACTCTGCAAAGTAATATGAAGGTTCCTTAGAAAACTTGGAATGGAAGTTTGATCCACCATTTGATCCAGCTATATCCCACTCCTTAGCCTACACCCAAAGGACTTAAAAACAGCATACTACAGTGACACAGCTACATCAATGTTTATAGCAGCTCAATTCACAATAATTAGATTGTGGAACCAAACTATATGCCCTTCAATAAATGAATGGATAAGGAAACTGTGGTATATATACACAATGAATTATTATTCAGCCATAAAGAAGAATAAAATTATGGCATTCACAGGTAAATGGATGGAGTTGGAGAACATCACACTAAGTGAAATAAGCCAATCCCAAAAAACCAAAGGCTGAATGATTTATCTGATAAGTGGATGATGATACATAGTGGGGGGAGGGGATAAGGCAAGAATGGAGGAAGGATGGAGTGTGCAGAGGAAAATGAGGTGTGGGGAGGGGGCAGGGGAAGGAAAGATAATAGAATGAGACAAACATCATTACCCTATGTACATGTATGATTACACACACAGTGTGACTCTACTTGGTGTACAACCAGAGAAAGGAAATTTGTACCCCATAGATGCAGAGAAAGCATTTGATAAAATACAACACCCCTTCATGCTCAAAATAATAAATCAAAAATTAAAAAAAACAGACATTTCACTGAGCATATGACAGTTAATGCTCAGGCAACTGTGCTGGGAGATCCATTCCCCATCCTAACCACATGTATCTGTGAACACTGTTGTCCATTGACTTTAGAAAGGAAATGAAATAGATCAAAGATCTCAAGGTACAGTGGCAGGTAAGAAGTTCCTCAAGGGCCTGGCATTGCTGAGGTGTGACTTCCCTGTTATTCACATGTAGGAGCAGAGCTCCACCCTGGGGGCAGTCCCTTGGTGGAACTGGTAGTTCTGGAGGCTTTGGGCCAGCCAGCCCTGGTAGCATGTGGAAGCACACCATCACCAACACTGAAGTGGACTGATGCTGTAGAAATCCTTCCTAAGACCTGCCCCAAACAAGTGCAAGGCAGACACAGTAGGACCTGCACAATCCCCCAGAGCCCAATTCACTGAGGACTAGAGCCGCATTCCAGTTCGTCAGCAGAAGGGTGCCCTCATCACAGTTTCACAGACATCTTGCAAACTGAAATAACTGCAAGACCACCAGGGCTGTGGTGGAGATGATGGCTTAGAAGAAGCAGAATTCTAATCAGCTTCACATCTCAGGAAATGTAAAGGCTTCAAGTCAGGGAATTCTGCTTGAATTTGATATGAGAGTGAAAAATTAGCAGAAACACCTGCTTTTGGGCTTCCCAAAAGGATTTTTGAAAGAGATTTGCTAAATGAAAACAATAACTTTAGAGAAGAATAAAACTGACATTTCTACATTAAATGTAGGGATTTGGATTAAATGTAGGGATTTGGGTGATTAATTTTTGGGGGGGAAATGTTAATGCCTCCAGGATGTAAAAGACCAGGAAGTTTTCAGGCTGTAGATGAGCACAAGCTAGTAGTTTGTTTGGCTAGGAATTTCAAAAGCAATTCATTTCCCTCCTCTGCCATTGGCCAAATTTTCTCATTTCTGAATTCAGATATATGTTAGGTTCATTCTTCAAAACGCAAACATCAATTTCAAGGTAAAAGAAAGCAAATTATTTAATGTGGACATTAGAATAATTTGCTTCTTAAAGCCAGGAATGAGGAAATTCAAGAGTAAAAACATACTCAGGGAAAGAAAATCTATTCCTAAACCCCCACCTGTAAACACACTTTGAGAAAATGAGTTGACTTTAGAGTTATTGTAATTTTAACTTAATTTTATTGTATCTCTTCGTATTTGCAAACATTCCTGAGAATCTTTCCATAAGTATTCCCTCCCATCAAATTTACCAGTGAAATTAGTGTGAAAACTCTGAATTATAGGTTCTGATTGAATCAGCATGGAACAAGCTAGCACTAATTGATTTGACTGCAGATTAGAGTCAGAACATATTTGGAAATGTTGTATTGCTATGCATGAAGACAGATTCTGAGAATCAACTGACACTATCTGTCAAGGTCCACCACACTTACAGAATACAGTCTGATCATGAAACAGCAAAGCAAGTTTTTGATAGATGAACCAGCTCAATATATTCATGTTCTTTATTAAAAAAATAAACTCTCTAGATAGTTCATTAAAAACAATACTTCAAAATGGAGACAGATAAGCCAAGAAAGAGTAAATATGGCTCCATTGTTAGAGCTCAATATAGCTTCCATACCATCAAAAACGGGGATTTTGATCTGCTAACAAAAGTGATGCTACGATTTTCACTGTCTCTTGGCACAGCCTTCTCACGTTGACAATTTGTAGTCAAAAAAGAACAAATCATGCAGATAATTTGAATATTGGCTTTTGTCTTCCCTTCTGTCTTTCTAAATAGAGCAACTGACAAGTGATGCCTTGGTTTATCTAATCTCAACAAATCTTTTTTTGCCCTGTTCGATACTATCACTTGACACCTTTCATGAGCTCATTTATGTTAACATGCAGATTGTTTCTCTACACAGATTTTACATGAGATGAATTACTTAGCATGAAATTTAAACATGTAATTAGAGTGAAGAAAAGTATCAGTTTTCACCAGTTTTTAGGATTTTCTAATAAAATAAATGAACATTTCTGCTATGAAATTATTTAAATCATATTTTAAACTGTCCATATGTTTAACATTTCCTTGACTTTCATTAGCATAAAAGTATGACAAAATCCTATACAATGTCTTCAGTCAGTATATAACATCCTACACAAATATGCCTCTGTGACTGTGTATAAGATAATATTTTATGACACAAATCCCTTTATATCAACAAATGAGAATTCAAATTTAAGTCTTACATTCATATATTTAAATTAAAGTATAACATACAAACTTCCTTCTACAAAGATGACTCCTCAAAGAGGTCAGCACAGTTGATTTTTCTGGATGTATGTTTTTTAAAAAGTATCTTTATCTGTAAACATTAGCCCTTTGTCTTGCACATTTACATAGAGTTCTGTGCTTTCATTTTTTTTCCCATTAATACTTCTTGAGCATTATATGTACTAACACTTGACTATCAAAATTCACAACTTATTTCAGTAAAGGAATGCAATCTGATCATTAAGCCACACCTCTACAGTGAACATTTATTTTTTTAATGATTAATATTATGTATATTTAACCAGAAAAGAATTTTATAGTCATACTGAATATAAGCTAAATGCAGTCCAGCAGGTATAGCTCCACAGAGGCCAAAGATTTTCACAAAATTTAAGGAGAAACATGAGGAGTTATGTGGTCCTCAAAATAGACCAGCAGAATGACAAGACCTCAACATTTAATTATACAGTGCATTTCAACATGAACCTATTTGTAAATGGACTGTTTCAGATTGATTAGGTTGCAGTTAACTAGAAAGCCAAGGCTTTGTTCACTCCCATTCTACCCTTCTCTTTCCTTCATTCAATAAGGTGCACATTCCAGCAGAAACTTGGTTCTGTTGTTCATCAACCATCACTCCATACCAAGAAAGTTCCTTGAGTCATCCTTCACAAACTGCAATGTATTTACAATCATTCTGTGTTCTCTTAGATCCAGTTGAGATTCTGGTGGAGAATCATAGCAGAATCTGAAGTTTGGTTTTCCATCCCCACTCCTTAGAGATGATGCAGTGATGAATGATGCAGGTTCCTGACGATCTTAGCTGTTAGTATGGTGGCCATGATTCTTGCAAATCCCCTGCTCATCTGGGCTAACTCGCCAGTACTGACCACGTGCTGAACTTCATCATGAACTGCTCCATTGTTGGGGGCTAGTGTGAGTGTGGGCAGCTACATAATGGACCAGGACTTCACCTCTCCTTGAGAAGTTCCTCTCCATTTCAGATGTACACTAAAAATTTTAAGAACTTGAAATAGTTGAGGGAGGAAAAGGTCACATTCAGCACTGGTCAGTGGCATCCCTGAGCTGCCAGCCAAGAAACAGCCCTGGAGGTGCTCAATGGGCAAAACCAGGAGCCACACCATCTCCTCAAGCCTCAGGAGCTGCCACCACCACCTCAACATATGTGCCCAGGCGAACTGTGATTGGATCCCAGGTATGGCAAGATCTGTTTATTTACAGAACATTTAAATTATTTCTGTGTTTCTTTTCTGTTTCACAATATCATAATAGTCATTTCTGAATATGCCTGTGAGAGCTTGCATTTTGACTGAGACTTTCAATTATTAATAAGAAAATCATGGCCCAGACTGCTTTTTTGATTTCCCCAGTCCAACCTAGGGAAGTCAAAAAAGTCAAGGAAACGTCGTATTTTCCTTTGAAGAACTGAAGTAAAGTCAAGAAAAATACCTGAGAATGTGGCCAGGGAGGAAGGGTAGTTGAGGTCCTGAAGAGCAGCAGTGGCCTCAGATAGCCAGGCCTAGTGTTACTGTTGACAGGAAGCAGGGCCCAGAATTTCTGGAGGCAGAGTCCTCTGCTGGCCTTTCTGTAAGGCTTATTCCTTGATGCTTTGTCACCACAAGAAGAAAAGTGGCAAGGTCCACACAGAAGCCTTTGACAAGTAAGTGACAGATAGCATAAGACCAACTACCACGAATTCTTTTTTCCATTTTTAGTCTTCCAAACTACAAATAGTAAACCATAAGCAGTTAAGAAAACTGAACAAAGAGCAAAGTCATCCAGCCATGGACATCCTCTGAGGCACAGAGTCATTTGCTGAAGTAAAAACAAAGTTGTCAAACTTAGTCTGTGGTGTTCTGGGAGCTTTGTCCTAACATGGTGGATCTCCATGGCCATCAAAACTTCACAAGTGACTAGGGATGTAGTTCAGTAGTAGAGCATTTGTCTAGCATGTAAAAGACTCAGGGTTTCATCCCCAGTGTGCAAAAAAAATAAAAAATAAAAATAAAAAAAAAAGAACAAAACTTCACAAGCTAGGGCTATATCTTGACCCAATATGCTTTTTTATAATACTAGCCATGATGGTTTATATATTCAGAGGAAATATTCTCATAGACAAAATAGCCAGACATAGAGAAGCATAACTTAAATTAAAAGAAACAGCAAACATCATCCATGAAGCTATGGATAATGAACATGGGATAGTTATTATGAAGGTATACTGCTAATAAGAATTACAATAGTTGAAATAAAGAGCATAGCATGTGTACTACATGAAAACAACAGAGCCCAAGAATGACTTTTAGAATGGAAGATCAGTTGTGGGGAGCAGTTCTGGTAGGCAAGATATAAAATATAATCAGGATATTACCAAATGAGTAGTAGCTAGCATAGTTATCATAGACTCAGAAGAACAAGATACAAATAATCAGATCGAATATTTAAAGATACAGTGACTAAGAATTTCAAATAAAGTCACACTCAAAAGGAAAAGTAGTTGTTTTCTCTTGTACGTGAAAGCTAGAAAGAAAAGGTCACCATGAAAATAGAAGGGGGACCACTAAGATAGAAGAAGGGGATCACAGGAAGGGAGGCGAGGGGTGGGAGGAATTGAGGAGGGAATTTTTTCTCATTAAGTTGCTATGTATATTCAAATGTGTCATAATGAACCCTGCCATTTAATATAATTAATATGCACCAATAAAAATAAAACAGTGGAGCTGGGCTGCAGAATTAGTAGAAGCATAGAAGAAATAAAATGTCACATGATTAGTAGATGTTCAACCTGGGTGACAAGTATACTATACTATTTATTTCATGTGCACCTAAAAATTCATGCAATAAAACATTTGTGTAAAAAGACAAAAAGGAATTTCAAATAAAGGCAAAAAATAAATTCCTAGTACTGATGATATAGGGTCAAGCAGTATAGATGGAAAAGTCCACATCTAGAAAGACGCGTAATATAAGCACAATAAAGATCAAAAGAAATTCTAAAAATTTCTAGTAAGGAAGACAAGATCACCCACAAAGGAGACCTAATTAGATTGATGGCAACCTTCACAGTGAGAAGAACACGAAGAAGAACCAGAAACAGGAAGATTGAGTTATTTATGGTTTCTAAAAGGAAGAACTAGAATTTTATATAGAACCAAATTATCCTATAACGTGAGGGCTCAATGCTGTGAAGGTATGAAAAGCCTGAGTTTACTACAAACACGTTTTCTTTAAAAACACCTTTGAAGAAAGAAGTGTTATGAAATATAAAAGGTACCATTTGCTCCAAATGAGGTTATCCCCCAAATAGATCCAATCTTGCCCATATGAAAATAGGTTGAGAATTATGCTGAACCTAGAGAAAACATTTGTACTTCCTGATGGTTGGATGTAATGATCCTCAGGTGGCTCAGGTTTAATATAGGATTTCAGATCCAGGAACTGGAGCCAATGCCACTGCTAGAGAATGTTGCTTCTTCCCCTATTTTTAACTGAGATGACTTCTTTCTGTGTCCTTCAAGAAACCTAAATGTTTTAACTATTAGTTAAGATTTGACTTTTTAAAGCCTCTTCTGATATGCCTTGATTTCCAGTAGTCAGTTTTAAACCATTCATATTTACAGTAATTGCGGAAATTTTGAGTTTATTTCTGCCATATTTTTTTGCATTTTATTTTAACCCTGTTTCCTCCTGGGTTTTTGTTTGTTTTCTTTCATCAATTCCTGATTTCAGTTTGATTGAGATTTTTAATTTTTTTTATTAAATTGCAAGTACTGGTTCCATTTGCAAATATATAACTTTCTGTCTATGAAAGAATCACGGTGTCAATCACTGTCTTTATCTAACTCCCTGGAAAACACAAGGTGGCCACATCAGAAACTCAGTTTTGATCCCATTCCTGCCTGAGGCACTTATTAACCTTCTGCCTCCTCTCAGGTCGAAACTTTACCTCAACCTGGGTGGTCAGGGTTGCTATGGCACTACTTCTTTGGATGTCCTTCCTAATTAAAGCTTACAGAGATTCCATTGCCTTAGTTTGAACATGGATAGACAATTTTAATATTTTATATGATTTTTCATGATTTCCTTTGTTTCAAGTGGAAGTGGGCCGTTTCATTATATGTATACTCTCTCATTTTCACCTGAAAATTGAAGAATTAAAAAGTTCACTGTCCTACCTAAGGGTATGATATGTCATCTGTATATTTAAGGATTTTCTTGGTCTACCATGTATTTTGTATCTTTATTAAGTAAAAGTTCTATCCATTTTGACCATATTGTAAACAGCTAAGAAACGGAACAAAGAGTTTTTCATGATTGCTCATAAATGTTATTTTAAATTAGCATATATAAATGAAGCAATACTATATATTTAAGAGGTTTATATATATTTCAAAGACATTGTTCTTAATAAATTTGATTAGTTGTTTATGAATGAAAGATATATAAATGGGAGTTGAAGATAAAATTAATAAGTAAAACTGAAGGACCTTGAACAATAAAGAAAATAAATTAGGGCCTGCAGTTGTAGCTCAGGGGTAGGGCTCTTGCCTAGCATGTGTGAGGCACTAGGCTCGATCCTCAGCACCACATAAAAATAAATAAATAAAATAAAGGTATTGTGTCCATCTACAACTAAAAAAAAATTTAAAAAGAAAATAAATTGGAAACTATGAAAAATTGTTATCTCAATTCTTTGTACCTGATGTAGATTTGTATTTGTGTGTGTGTGTAAATTTGTTGTTTCTGCATTCAACTATGTAATTTATCATTAATTCACAAGCAACATTGTATTTATTTATCTTTTCTATTTATTCATTTTTAAATTTTTTCCATATTTTTATTGGTGCATTATAGTTATATGTAATGATGGGATTTGTTGTTACATATTTGTACCTGCACATGATATAACAATATAATTTGACCAATATCACATCCCAGCATTTCCCCACTCCCTTCCCACCTACCATCTCTTTGTCCCTTTCCTCTACTGATCACCCTTTGGTTTTCAGGTGATCCACCATCATCTTTCTTTCTTCTTTCCTCTCTATCTTCTGCACATGAAAGAAAACTTATGACCCTTGAGCTTCTTGGTTTGACTTCTCTTAACAAAATGGTCTCTAATTTCATCTATTTTCCTGCAAATGACATAATGTCTTTTATCTCTACTTTGTGTATATATACCATATTTTCTTTATCCGTTCATCTGTTGGTGGACATCCGGACTGGTTCCATAGTTTGGCTATTGTGAATTGTGCTGCTATAAACAAGGGTATGCGTGTACCTACATCACTCTGTAGAATGATGACTTTAATTCTTCAGGATAAATACCAGGGACTGATGTAGTAAGGTCATATGGTGGGTCCATGTCTAGTATTTTGAGGAATCTCCATACAGATTACCATAGCAGTTGTATTAATTTACAGTCCGGCCTACAGTTTAGAAGTGTTTATTTTTCTCCATGTCCTCTCCAGCATTTATTATTGTTTGTATTCTTGATGCATTCAGCCATGCTATGCAGGAAACTAATGTCCTAATCAAACATAAGTTTCTTCATTTCTTTAAGACTGCCATGCAAATAAAGGGATTTCAATATTTTTATTTGTGAAATAAAGGCACTGAGCTAGATACTGTCCAAGGAGTATACCCCAGTTTTATCATTTCATGAGTCTATAAATTGAACTAACAAATCTTTAAGCCATGAAAATTTTATTGGAGATTTTCTTGCCAATGACCTTTTGGAGATAAATGGATATCTCTGCAATAACTGGATTAGAATCTTGGCTGTCATAGCTGCTAGTAGTATGACCTTAGAGACACATTTTCTCAAAGACTCTTTCTTCCAACATAAACTAAAGATAATAATATCTAACTTACAGAGATAATTTGAGCACTAACAATAATAAATATAGAGCACCAACAGCATACGCATAAGACAGATATCGCATCTCTTTTCTCATGTGCTAAGTGTTTTCATTAAATTTTTATCAATTTAGGCTAAGTGTGATGGTACATGTCTATTCATAACCACTCTGGAGGTTGAGGCAGGAGGATCACAAGTTTGAGGTCAGCCTCAACAACTAAGTGAGACCCTAAGCAACTTAATGAGACCCTGATGCAAAATTGAAAAAAAAAGGCTGGGTTGTGTCCTCAGTGGTTAAGCACCCATGTGTTCAATTTCTGGTATGGAAAACCAATTATTATTATTTTACTAGTTCATATACAACAAATGAATGAGAGAGGTACTTGTTTCAGTGCATTTTTTTGTGTGTAGGACTGATTAATAAATGTGACAGAATTATACAACTGGCAGAAAGTAACTCATATTACTTAAATACAATGACACAGGCTAAAAACAAATACCTATTTTTTGAAACTAAATATTTATAAATTGAAGACATATTCAATAATGAAAAACTAATGCAAATGTCAAATTCCATATAATAATTCCATTCACCATAGACCACACTGATTACTGATAATCCAACAAGGAAAAAAAATTAAATACTACCCCCTTCAAAAGGAGAAAGCTAAGAAAAACATATGATAAAAAATAACTATAATAAGTTTGATATATGAACCAATTGAAAGACAACATTGGTTGCTTCAAAAAAAAGATCTTTTCATAAATGTAACAAGTTACTTTACTAAGTACAAAGCATTAATTACAAAGTCTAAAAAATAGGGGGAAATTTTAAGAAAAAAATCCCTAAATTTTGCACATACTTTAAAATATTGCTTTGATTAAGGCACAAAATATTTTTCTTCAAACAAATTATGATGAATCCAGGGTCATATAGTATTTTCTGCCTTGTGGTTCATAAGTCTCTAAGCCAAGTACACTAACCTGCTCCAAGGAAAGAACCATGGATTATAAGTGAATGAACCGGGCTGTGCTTTAGTAAGACTTTTTCACAAACACAACAGTGTGGTGAATTTGGTCCCAGGGCTATAGTTTGCTGACCTATGATGTAAGTGATTCTTCCTGGAATAAACTGAATGAATAAGCACAATCTTAGCTGTAAAATACCATTGTCCATTTGCTATTCTTTCTCAATGTGAACAGAGCAAGAACCATCAGGATCTGTTTCTTTATACTAGGTTATCACATCATTTAATGGTGGAATTTATGTTAAAAAAGACATTAAGCTCTTTTTAGCGTTTGAAGAGGTTCATTCTTTATATTCCTTCCTTCCTTTCTTTTAAAGTACTCAGGATTGAAAGAAACTACAAAGAGAAAAGGCAATGAAGAATAAAACAATTGATTTGGAAGTCCTAAAAGATTATGAATAGAAAATTCTGAAAAGAAAATATTGTCAGTACATGAAAATTAAGAAAACAGTATGTCCAGGTTAGTGAGCAAGAGAGAAAGATACCAGGGAACCAGCTTATAATTTACTCTTTCCTCTTCAGTGTCTGAGATAGTAACAAAAAGCCCCTTAAGAAATTATTTTTTTCTAGTCCTCTGTCTTCAGGCAAGCAGATGGCTAAACAACTAACCCCAAAGTGTTCAAAATTCTTCTGGAGATCTAATAAACCTGTAAGGAGAGCTGCAAAGGAAGCTCCCTTGAATACTTACTTGCATCTCAGTGGTTAAGGAAAGCTGAATGATCCTCATGTGATTTCAACACAGGGCCAGGAACGACAAGCCGGTGTGACACGTGCCAAGGAGACCTGGACTTCCCAGTTGTCATCCATTCTTGCACTTTTATTAAGATTTTTTGCATCTCAATTTTTTCTTAGGAAACAGTTCTCTATCCCTCATTAGAACAGGTTTGAAATTTCATATAACCACTCCAACATGGTGCAGTTCAGTTAGGCCATTTGCTAAGATACTGCTGTGCCACCATCTCCGCTAGCATTCTCACTTGAAGGGAATAAGTTTGAAGTGTTGAAGATGCTTCCTTAAATATTAAAAGATAGGTAATTATTGTGTATAATTAGCACCTCAGTACTTATTTCCCAAAGACAATAAATGGTTACATCAAGAAACAGACTTAAACAGCACATATGGATCTATGGCCACTCTCCACTCTCACATGGGTGATCAAAAACAAGAGGGGAAGGAGTCTTCATTTAAAGATAAGTGGTTGCAAATGTAAACATTTTGGTTTTTTCTAAACTTTATATATTTAACATATGTACATGCACATAAACACCCACCTGTGTGATTACAACTTTTAAAATAAAACCTCACTAGTATGTATTAATTTCAGTCCTATGAAAGACTACATTATGTGAATAATCAGTTATAGACGTACATAACAAATGATTTTAAAAGATTCATCTTACACAAAGGTGTGTAAGAAGTGATGAACATGAAATGATAAAGGATTTGTTTGTATGAGCAGATTTGAAGCACTCAATCTGATCGGAATGCCGTGAGAGAAAGCTCTTGATTGGAAAGGGGTATAGATTAGAAGAAGAACGTCCTCCTCAATGCTGAGATTCTGTGATAAGCCATCACATCTGTTGCCTATACATGGATTCATAAGTCTGGTCACAAAGTCAGAGACTATTCCCCATGGGCTGCAAGATGCCTTTTCTTAACAGAATTCACAGTAGCAGCATGACTCAGCCATATGTACACCTTATGGCAGGGCCACCTGTTGCTCATTCTGGAGCAGAAACTTTACCCTAACACTTTAGTTGAAGCTGTACATTTTTTCACATTCACTCCAATTTTTCTAGAAAGACATTGCCTATCCACAGTTATAAGATCCTTGTAAAGCATACCGGCTTTAGGGACTGCATTACAGTTTCTTAACTTCTAAAAGTTCTTTTCACTATTATTTATCCTACATTTTATTTTTTTTCAGTACTGGGTATTGAACCAGGGGTGTTCTGCCCCTGAGCCATATCCCCATTCCTTTTTAATTTTTTTTAAATTTTTCTTATTCTATTTAGTTGTACATAACAGAATGCATTTATACATTTTGATAGCTCATACATAAATGGAATGTAATCTCTCATTTTTCTGGTTACACATATTGCAGGATCATATCAATTATGCAGTCATACATGTACATGAGGTAAGAAAGTCTGTTTTACTCTACTATCATTCTTTCCCCTATACCCCTTCCCCTAACTCTATTCTTCCCTATTCCCCCACCTTATTGTGAATTAACTTCTGAGATAGAATTTTGCTAAGTTGCTGAGGCAAATTGCAACTTGGCTGAAACTCACAATCCTCCTGCCTCAGCCTCCTGAGTTACCAGAATTACAGGTGTGCACCACTACGCCTGGTCTAATAACACCTTTTTAAAAGTAAAAACTGGAAAGAAATCCACAGATTTTATGAGGTCTTTGGTGACCACCTAGACAGGCTTATTGTCCCTTGTGCATTGACTAGGGGTAAAGACCACATGTGAGGAATACATTCTGGCAAATATGTATTTCACAAGAAATTGGATGATCCTGTTGTACTTGAATTTTGCCAAAGCATCTTGAACTACTTTTCAGGCATTTTAAGATTAGGAAAACCTGAAAGAGAATTTGCCAAGTACTAGTCCTTGTATAGTTTTCAATGGAACTTTAATCCATGTGATTCTGATTCATTTATATTTCATCATCAAGCAATTCTCCAAAATCTATTGGTCATTTCTTAAAGCTTGAGATAACTTTTATTAGCTTCTTTTTTTTTTATAAATAGGGATAGCGTGTTTAAGTTAGGTACAATTCCTAAGAGAAATTATCGTTCAGTTCTGAACTGAGATTTTAGATGTTCTTGGCCTGCCAAAATACTTTTAATACAACACATTTAAAATATTTTCAGATTAGTGGGTATTAATGAGGTTGCATTGTGCTGGGAATTATCAGGGTTGTATGTGTACTACTTCAGCCAGAGAACTTCTAATGGAGGATAGACAAGACCAACCTTTTTGAAGCATGTGATTTCTAGTATCTACTACCATAGTTTTTTATCCTCTTGGTCAGCATCACTCATGTGCTTATTTAAAATGAAATGGATATTACTGTCATGTCTAACTAAAAGGAACCAATAAAATTAAATAAAAAATCCTTCTCTGGGAACCAATGGCAGGAATTATGTGAATGCCCACTTCTCTGGAACTCTCTAAGATTATGGTGTTTATTCATGTATGATTAAAAACACACTTGGAAAATATTCTACAGCCCATGATAGGGGTCATTAGATAAATTAGACTATTATTTCACAAACACTATTATTTCACAAACACGATTATAAATTATTGAAAGCAGCTTCCTTAAGAACTCCCTCTCAAATTTGGATTTTTTTTTATTTTTTAAGTCTCAGCAATCTTCATGCACATGCATATTTATTAACTTTGTCAATTAGTGTAAAGCACAGAACAAATACAGAAAGTTGGAGGTAAATGCTCAAGGATGGGAATATTAGGAAGATTCCTTGGAGAAGCTAGAACTGTGATTATCCAGCTGAAGAGGCGGTAGAGATGTGAGAAAGAAGGAAGACCATAGCAGCACGAGATGTAAAATGAACTTGGGACTCAGTAAACATGGGATAATAATAAGGCCAACCTGATTATAGTAAAGCATTCTGATTAGAATCTTCAAGAAATAGTCCAGAGAAGGGTTTGATTCTGAAGCCAGGTCTGTAGCAAGCAGAGGAACTGGAGCTTGAGCTACAAAAGGAGACTAGCACAATACAAACCGCATCCAGCAGACTCAGTCCCCTGGCTCTATGTAGGATGACACCTCGTGGATGGCAGAAGCCACAGTGGTAGGATAGGACCTGCAGTGACATTTCAGTAATTCAGGAGGAAGAGGATAGACTTTTGGTATGCAAAACCAACTACAGGACTTGTGGGCCCTTGAAAATGCATGTGTGAGGCTGCTTGTTTGAAACTTGTAAGGAATTTCAAGTTAGTGACAGCAGAAGTCTTTCTAAGTGTGAGATTTTTCTAAACATGGGGTTGTGTGGGTCAGCACAGGTCATTGGCCTCTGAACTGGCCCTAGCAGTAGGGTGCAACCCAATATTACCATAATATGGAGCCCCTGCAAGCCCAATTCAGGTTTCAAATAGGTTTCACTTGTGAATAAAATTTGATGCTTTAATATGAATAAAATTTAAAGTTATGTGAACAAAATATGAATTTTTCTTTTGCTGTCTTACTAAACTGCTCTCACTGTCTAACTTAGCTGTCTGGCATTTAAATATGCAACCTCAGAACAGTTCACAATTAATTGAAGCTGATAAAGACAGGTGAAATTAAGAGCTACTTTAAAGCAGACAATAGCAGATAAAGGAGTTCCAAAAAATAAAAGAATTGGGAAAGATACATGTTTCTAGTCTGAGAAGTTTAACTAAAAGAAATTACTGAGAGAGAAAAATGTACTTTTCTTTGGAATTTGGAATTTTCTTTGGAATGTTCATTGTAATTTGAAGACAGAGAAATAAATCCATTTAAAACTTCCTGCAGTTAGTTGAAGCTGAGACCATGAGTTGGTAAGAGATAAAGATTATATCTGTAGGATTTAAGATCACATCTGGTGAGAGTTTTGAAGTAAGAAAGGTGAAATTTTTTCCTATCAAAATTAGAAGGAATTAGATGCTCTAATTCAAAAAGTTGAATCCATAAGCAAAGTCAGGTAGAAGAGGGCACTTAGGCAAGGCCATGCAAAGTTAAAGCGTGAAGGAAATGAAAATGGTCTTAATATCCCTTTGTATCCTATCTTCAAGTGCCTGTCCTCTCTCTGGTACTCTCTGTCTGGTGACATCCTCTGTACCATCCCACCTATGAAGCACACACACACACACACACACACACACACACCTCCCTGATGCCATTTCTTTCTGAAAATCCCTAAGAAGCATTAACTTAAAAAACTGAAGAGTAAAATGTCAGCTGAAGAGATTAGCGCATGAACTAGCCCACTTTAGATTTTGATAGAGGCCTTAAAAATTCTTCACCTATTATTTGAACCAAACAAATGGAGTTTTAATACTGAAGGTGCTAATTTAGAGCATGGTCTCCTCTCCCAGAATATCTCAAGGAACGGTAATTTTCATATGCACAGGCCAGTGTGGCCTGGAAGTTTAAATACTTACATACATAACACCGCCATGTTTGTTTTCTTAAGCCTGTAACCCAAAGACACAAATTCTGTTAGGGTTGAGAGGAAACAATTTACATGTTCATTGAACAATTATTAAGTGGTTACTTTGGGCCAAGCTTGTGGTATGCCTTATGTCTCCAACAGCAAATAAGAGACATGCCTGTACTCACAGAGCTCACAACCTATGGGAAGAATTAAACCAGGAGAGAAGGCATTTTCCATGCAACTTAATAAACTGACAGGCTAGTCAATGGCTACTATGGGGCATCAAGGCTGACCTCTAATATAGTCTGAGATAGAGATGAGGAGTAGGGGCCAATGAGAATGGGCCTCCAAAGCAGAAAAGAATCTAACATCATCATGAAATTTCTTTCCAGAACTCAGTCAGTGGTAGGATTTACTACTGGAATTAATAATGCATGGCTCCAAGATTGCTCACCTAGTTAGTCTGGTCAAAATAAAATAGTACGTAGAACAATTACTATAAGGCTTTCACTCCTGATTTCCTTTAGCTCTTTCTGACCTAAGGTTCAACTATTTTTCTCATCTATTTCTTAGAGAGTTGATTCCTTAGAATATTTTACATACCAGTTTCTTTCTTTCAGTAAAATTCCTAGTACTTGTTCTTTGTAACCAACACAGTCCTCTTATCACTCACATCCCAATGTAACAGGAATTTAAAATTGACTTGTATTATTTAGAATTAATACAAGATTTATCACCATGTCATGGAATACAGACAAATTAAACTTTCAAGAACTTAACCATAAAGATGGATCATTCTAATTGTTTTAATTCTGCAAGTTTATTAATACAACATTCTTTCTGTTAAGTAAAATACAGTCTTCAGTTTTAAAAAGGAGTTGCACTTAGTACTGAGATTTTTTCAAATTTATCTTATGACCATATATTTTATAGAATCTAGTCAAGAATCAACCTTTTCTGTAGGTTTATGTGCTGGCCACTCTAAGCACCTGATGAGTGTTATTTCATTGGTCTTCATAGCAGCCTTTATGAAGTTATTTCATATGCTCCCATTTTGCAGATAAAGAAAGTGAGGCGTAATAAAATTGAATCACATGCCCTTTGCTGATACAGTGAGCAAGTGCCCTGGGCATTGAGATCAGTAGTCAGGCTCTGGAAACTGTGCTCTCAATAACTGCATTACACTTTCTCCCTTTCGTTGAGAACACAAACTATTAGCAAGAGAGAAATTACATCTTCAGAAAGAGGGCACAGATAAGCTAAAGACCTTAGGCTCTTTTTCATTCATAATAAAATAGTTATTAATTTTTTTCAAAAATAATGCTTATAAAATATTAACGATGAGGGGGGATCCAAGATGGCGGACTAGAGGAAGGCTGCATTCCTACTTGCTCCGTGGATTCCTACTTGCTCGGGATTCAAACAGCAGGAATATGACTCTCAACGAGACTTTATATTCAAAGCACATATAAGGGGTCCCCAGGTGCCGCTCCAGAACCAACTCAGCCGGGCTGGGCTCTGCCCGCCGCGGGCAGCTACCATCCAGAAGCGCCAGACCCTGCAGCTGCTTCGGAGCAACCGACCTGGGTCTGCACCAGCCAACAAGTGAGTGCGGGTCCCCAGTAGCGCTTTGGAGTCGCTGGCCGTGGCTCCAGCACCAGCCGGCGGCCTCCCAGGCAGAGACCGAGCATCTCAGGCTACCTGGGGCATTCAGAGGCGTCCGGGAAACTCTGGGAATGCGGACTCAGGCAGGGAGATGGAACTACCCCACGCCATTTTGGCAGCTTAACTGGCGGAGAAGGCCCAATACCAGCTTCCTGGGGTCTCCAGCTGTGTCAGGGGAGCTCCAGCCGGGAAACTCTGGGAACACAGTCTCTGGCTGGGAGTGGGAACTATTCTGCCCCACTTCCGCAGCTTCCCTGGCAGAGAGTGCCCATCTCGGGCTTCCCAGGCCCTCCAGCCGCACCGGGAGAGGTTGGCCCGAAGCCCCTGGGATCGCTGACTCCGGAAGGGAGGTGGAACTGCTCTGAGTTTGGCGGCTTCCCGGCAGAGGGGGTCCATTTCCAGCTTCCGGGGGACGCGAGCTGCGTCAGGGGAGCTCCAGCCGGGAGACTCTGAGAACGCAGTCTCTGGCTGGGTGTGGGAACTATTCTGCCCCACTTCCGCAGCTTCCCTGGCAGAGAGTGCCCATCTCGGGCTTCCCAGGCCCTCCAGCTGCACCTGGAGAGGTTGGCCCGAAGCCCCTGGAATCACTGACTCCGGTGGGGAGGTGGAACTGCTCTGAGTTTGGTGGCTTCCCTGGCAGAGGGGGTCATTTCCAGCTTCCTGGGGCCGCCAGCAGTGTCAGCAGTGTCTGGAGTGATCGGGCAGGGAGCTTTGGGCCTTCGGCAATAGCTTACAGTGTCCCCAGGAGAGAGCAACCACCTGCCACTGCCTGAACCCCCAGCGAGGAGTTCAGGTCAGCCTGGGCTCTCAAGCCCAGTGTCTCCATCACTGAGCACAGTTCTGTGACACCACCCCAACTTGAACTAGTGCCCAGGCCCACACCCAGGCCCGGAGTCTACCACCTTGCTGTATCTAATTGTCTATCAACACTAGGCTGCCTCTGCCCAGAAGCATTGATCATTCCCAACCTGGAGGCAGTGGGACAGCACCTTTCTTGGGTCACCGCTTGATCAAACACCACTCAAGCAACAGAGGGGAAGATACACGAGCACCATGAGAAAACACGGGAAGAAAGTGTCCCAATTAAACCTAGATGATATATCAAGAGAACCCAAAGACAGCATGGTAGAAGGAATGACAGAAATGGAGTTCAGAATGTTCATAATTAAAGTGATCCGAGAAGAGAATGATGTGACGAGAGAGCAGATTCAGGCTATGAATAATCAGTTAATAGAGCAATTGCAGGAAGCAAAAAATTACTTCAATAAAGAGATAGAAATTCTGAGAAAAAACAAACAGAAATTCTTGAAGGAAACAAGGAAATGAAGGAAACAATAAACCAAGTTAAAAACTCAATAGAAAGCATAATTAACAGAATAGATCACTTGGAGGATAGAACCTCAGACAATGAAGACAAAATATTTAATCTTGAAAACAAAGTCGAACAAACAGAGAAGATGGTTAGGAATCATGAACGAACCCTCCAAGAAATATGGGACATCATGAAAAGACCAAATTTAAGAGTAATTGGGATTGAGGAAGGCGCAGAGATACAAACCAAGGGTATGAATAATCTATTCAAGGAAATATTATCAGAAAATTTCCCTAATATGGTGAATGAGATGGAAAATCAATTACAAGAAGCTTACAGGACACCAAATGCACAGAATTACAACAGATCCACACCAAGGCACATTATAATGAAAATGCCTAACATACAAAACAAAGATAGAATTTTAAAGGCGGCGAGAGAAAAGAATCAGATTACCTACAGGGGGAAACCGATACGTATATCAGCAGATTTATCAGCCCAGACCCTAAAAGCAAGAAGGGCCTGGAACAACATATTTCAAGCTCTGAAAGAAAACGGATGCCAACCAAGAATCTTGTACCCAGCAAAACTTACCTTCAGATTTGATGATGAAATAAAATCCGTCCATGATAAACAAAAGCTTAAAGAATTCACAAAGAGAAAGCCTGCCCTACAGAACATTCTCAACAAGGTATTCGAAGAGGAAGAGACGAAAAATAACAATCTCAGTCATCATGGGGAGGAACTACCCTAAAGAAAGAGTCCATCAAAGGAGAAACAAAGTTAAGCTAAAAACCCTAAAAAAGCTAAAATGACAGGAAATACAAGTCATATCTCAATAATAACCCTGAATGTAAATGGCCTAAACTCATCAATCAAAAGACATAGACTGGCAGACTGGATTAAAAAGAAAGACCCAACAATATGCTGCCTTCAAGAGACTCATCTCATAGAAAAACATGCCCACAGACTAAAGGTGAAAGGTTGGGAAAAAGTATACCATGCACACGGACTGAGTAAAAAAGCTGGGGTTTCCATCCTCATTTCAGACAAAGCAGACTTCAAACCAAAGATAGTCAGAAGGGATAAAGAAGGACATTTCATATTGCTTAAAGGTAGCATAAATCAACAGGACATAACAATCATAAATATTTATGCACCAAACAATGGCGCATCCATGTATGTCAATCAGATCCTTCTCAATTTCAGGAATCAAATAGACCAAAAAACAATAATACTCGGAGACTTTAACACTCCTCTCTCACCGTTGGACAGATCTTCCAAACAAAAATTGAATAAAGAAACTATAGGACTCAATGACACAATCGCTAATCTGGACTTAACGGACATATATAGAATATTCCATCCATCAAAAAGCGAATACACTTTCTTCTCAGCAGCGCATGGGTCCTTCTCTAAAATAGACCATATGTTATGCCACAAAGCTACTCTTAACAAATACAAAAACATAGAGATACTACCTTGTATACTATCAGATCATAATGGAATGAAATTAGATATCAACGAGAAAGTTAGAAACAGAAACTACTCCAAGACCTGGAGATTAAATAATATGCTATTGAATGATACATGGATAACAGAAGACATTAGGGGGGAAATTAAAAGATTCTTAGAGGTCAACAAGAATAAAGATACAACATATCGAAATCTCTGGGACACCATGAAAGCAGTGCTAAGAGGAAAGTTCATTGCAGAGAGTGCATTTAATAAAAGAATGAAAAGTCAACAAATCAATGACCTCACATTACAGCTCAAAGCCCTAGAAAAAGAGGAACAGATCATCACCAAAAGTAGTAGAAGACAGGAAATAATCAAAATCAGAGCTGAAATCAACGAAATTGAAACAAAAAAAACAATTCAAAAAATTGACGAAACAAAAAGTTGGTTCTTTGAAAAAATAAACAAAATTGATAAACCCTTAGCCACGCTAACAAAGAGAAGGAGAGAGAAACTCCAAATTACTAAAATTTGCGATGGAAATGGAAACATTACAACAGACACAATTGAAATACAAAACATAATAAGAAGCTACTTTGAAAATTTATACTCCAACAAAATAGAAAACCTGGAAGACATCAACAGGTTCCTAGAGGCATATGAGCCACCCAAACTGAATCTGGAGGACATACACAACTTAAATAGATCAATTTCAAGCAATGAAATAGAGGAAGTCATCAAAAGCCTACCAACAAAGAAAAGTCCGGGACCAGATGGATTCACAGCCGAGTTCTACAAGACCTTCAAAGAAGAGCTCATTCCAATACTCCTCAAAGTATTTCATGAAATAGAGGAGGAGGGAACCCTTCCGCACTCATTCTATGAAGCTAATATCACCCTGATACCAAAACCAGAGAAGGACACATCAAGGAAAGAAAATTTCAGACCCATATCTCTAATGAACATAGATGCAAAAATTCTTAACAAAATTTTAGCGAA
>JAJEJO010049658.1:1193001-1296745 GCA_020662805.1 Glaucomys volans
CAACCTAGATGCCCTTCAGTAGATGAATGGATAAAGAAACTGTGGTATATATACACAATGGAATATTACTCAGCCATAAAGAAGAATAAAATTATGGTATTTGTAGGTAAATGGATGATGTTGGAAACTGTTATGCTAAGTGAGATCAGCCAATCCCAAAAATCCAAAAGCCGAACGGTCTCTCTGATAAATGTATGATGATGCATAATGTGGGGGGGAAAGATGGCAAGAATGGAGGAAAGATAGCTAGCATAGAGGGAAGGGAGGGGTGGGGGGTGGGTGGGGGGTAAAATTAATAACAAAATGTGTGACAGATACCATTGCCCTGTGTACATGCATGAATGCACAGATGGTGTGACTCTACTTTGTGTACAACCAGTGAAACAATAGCTGTACTCCATTTGTGTTCAATGAATAAATAAGAAAATAAAAAAAAAAAATTAAAAAAAAAAAAAAAAAGAATGTGACAACAAGGAGCTGGGCTTGTGGCTCAGTGGTGGAGCACTTGCTCAGTACATGTGAGGCACTGGGTTCGATCCTCAGCATCACATAAATAAGTAAATAAATAAATAAAATAATGGCATTGTGTCCATCCACAAAAAAAAAAAAAAATTAACGATAATTTCTAAAATGTGAATATCATGCAAGTTGTCACAAATGGTCTAATGACATTTCTGAGATTTAAAAGATGTATATGTAATTTTGGTGACCTCTGTCTTTCTCAGAACAAAAGTTATATGAAGCTACAGTTCAAAGTGTCAAGTTGTTAAGATTTCAAATTGAAGAAAAATGGTGATCATATGGCTACAACTTTAAAAACCTTGAATGCAATACAAAAATAATGGCAATATTAAGTGCCATTTAAGGGGTTTATGCAACACACAAATGTAATATAACCTGTAGAAAAATAAGCCTCAATGGATTTCCATAATGAGGACCAAAAAAAGTCATTTTTCAAATTTGTTTTAAATAATTAAACATTCAATCTGCTAGGAAAAGCATGAAAATACCTTTATAGGCAAGTTCAGCAGTAAAAAGAAAAAAACCTTCCATCACCTCAGATATTTAACTACCTTAAAAGCTAAAGTATGTCTCTGTGATCTACTTTTCAAGTGTAGCTTTTGCAGAAATTTTTACCACAAATATTTAAATCTTCCTGGCAAAAATAAGTCCACTGTCTTCAGAGGAATAGTAAGATAAAATGAAAGCTACTCCTCTCACCTCTGTGAACAGACCTCCCTCTCTGCACCATGTAAAGACCCTAAGAGGAAGTACAATCTTCAAGCCCTCACCAGATCCCACCTCCAACAACACTCTGATAACCTTCCCACCTCCAGAACTGAGAAGTAAATGCCTATAAGCTTCCCAGTCAATGGTATTTTGTTATAGTAGCCCAGGCATGAAGATAATTCATGTATTTTAATATTTACTCAATAGTCCTCTAAAGATGACAATATTATCTATATTTTTTTCTTTTTCTATCCTTTATTTTCAGTACCTTCAGAATAGAGACAATTAAACTTCCTCATTAGGATTTCATATTGGAATTAAATAAATCAGTAAATGTAAACTGGCATAGAATAATGCTCAATACATGTTGGCTGTAACACAAGCAAATGCAGGAAACTCAAGTAGTTTATAAAAGTTAAATTGGTATTTTTGTTTAGTTTGTGTGTTTGTTTTGCCATAGGCAACCAAAGAAACAGGCACAAGGCATGCTTCAACCTGCTACTTTGCAGGAAGTCTCAGGAATTAAGTCCAGGATAATTCTGAGAGCTGTGTGTTTTGGTGTCCATTTTTAATGTTATGTTCACATCATTTATGAAAGATTCTGAATATTTGTCATTTTGTTCTAGATAATGAACTCCTACAGGTCAGATCGTTTACCTAAGCAGCTCTATGCAGAAGTCTGAGTCGACTCATGAATATGTAGTGCTTACATTCTACTTGAGGGTGATCTATGCTTGGTATGTAAGATGAGAAGATGATGCAATCCTTACCTACTCTTATAGTATTGAATTATGTTTACCTGGTAAAACAAACAGCAAGAAGGTGACTAAATGAGAGCACCTGTAGGCCAGAAAGAGTCCTCATACTTAAAAAGCAAACTTTCCATTAAAATCACTTTCCGTAGATTCAGGATCTTCTAAACAGTGGGATGGCAAGTTTTATAATGCTTTAAAGCACTTGGAGAGCATATCTCAGAAGGCATTCATTGCAATGTAACATGTGATCCTTAGCAATTTGCCCAGCAACAAGACCAACAGAGTAAGGACCCATCTGTGTGCATTAGAATGTGATTCCTTAAACTAGTTTTGAGTCTTTTTGAACTAAACCTGTCTATTTGGACATCTGAGTAACTAAAATCAAATCCTGAAATGCTTTAAGTGTTTTCGTTTTGGTCCATTTTACCCCCAATATTCCTTTTATTTTGAAGTAAAATTTACATGCAGCAAAATATACAGAGTTTTAGGAGCAAATTTTTGTTAAAGTTTAAGAAATGTTCACACTCATCACTGATCACCACAGATTTCCATTGCCCCAGAAAGTTTCTTCTTGGCTTTATTTATTTATTTGTTTTTAGCCTACAATTTGCTCTTCTGTCCACCCCTGGTGGCCACTATCTGTTACCCTTAATCAGTTTTACATGTTCTAAAATTTTGCATTAAAAAATCAGCACATTATATTGTTTTCTGTCTGGTTTCCTTTACATTATTTTGAGATTTATTTGTAGTATAAAGTGTATTCCTCTTTACTTCTGAGTAGTATTATACTGCATGACCACAACATTGTTTCAAGTTTTTCAAATTTTTAATAAAGCATGAAAACTTCCATTAAATATTGCCTCTTTTTATCTTTAATTCTTCTTAATAAATTCCAAGATAAGCAATGTATTATAAAGCCTATTCCTGTGAATCAATACACAAATCCAGTTCTTGTTGGGCATGATGACAAACACTTGTAATCTAGAGTCAAAGGCTGGAGGATCACAAACTCAAGCTCAACCTGGGCAATGTAGCAAGACGTTGTCTCAAAAAATAAAATAAAAAGGGATGGGGATGTGGCTCAGTGGTACAGTGCCCTTGGTTCAATTCCCAGTACTGGAGAAAAAAAAAAAAACTCATACTTTTTTATAATATGAGTATTTATATAGCCTTTTTTATTTTTCATAAGTTATCAACATTATATTGTTTTTAGTGTTTTTGTAAAGATAATTTTCATTTTGCAACTGCATTATTAATGTTTTCTGAATGCTTTAATTTGTGTAAATGTCATCTTTTTTTAATAAAAAGGATTTTTATTAAATGTAGAAGTCATAATGTTTGAAAGGCATTACAAAGAGCCAAAATACTGTGGGTGTAAGACTAATTTGTCATAGAAAGACAATGGAGGAAAGAAAGAAATACCCCTATTTGGGACAGGTCATAAATATCAATAAGTAAAAATCACAAGGAATCAATA
The DNA here is from genome assembly GCA_020662805.1 of Glaucomys volans. Lineage (NCBI taxonomy): Eukaryota > Metazoa > Chordata > Mammalia > Rodentia > Sciuridae > Glaucomys > Glaucomys volans. The sequence continues at coordinate 1,196,464 of JAJEJO010049658.1, forward strand.
AGTTCACCATTAATATGGGGGGGACAGATGGCAAGAATGGAGGAAAGATAGCTAGCATAGAGGGAAGGGAGGGGTGGGGGCGGGTGGGGGGTAAAATCAATAACAGAGTGTGTGACAGATATCATTGCCCTGTGTACATGCATGAAAGCACAGATGGTGTGACTCTACTTTGTGTACAACCCTTGAAACAATAGCTGTACTCCATTTGTGTTCAATGAATCAATAAGTAAATTAAAAAAATAAAATAAAATAAAAACAAAAAGAAAACATGTAACCAGTAAATATAGTTTTCCAGATTTTAGTTAATAAAAATACAGGACTCTCAGTTAAATTTGAATTTAATAGAAACAACAAAATTTTTTTATGATAAGCATATTCCATGAATATTTCAGACAAAAATGTGTGTGTGTGTGTGTGTATACTAAAAATGTATTTTTAATTCATTCTTGCTTACCTTAGCATCTGGCAACCACACAATTTCTCTTTCTCTCTCTCTCTCTCTCTCTCTCTCTCTCTCTCTCTCTCACACACACACACACACACTCTTCCAGTTATGGTGGTTTCTGAAATAGAATGCATATGATATGTTAGATGAACTCTGAGAAAACTCATGAACAAAACACAAAAGGATCAGTTGGTTCATTAGCTTAGATAAGTCTACCATAACAAAGTACCAGCAAGAGGCTAAACATCCAAGATGGCAGATTGGTTCCTTCTGGGGGCCATGAGAGAAGGATCTGTTCTGGTCTTCTCTTCTTGGCTGGTAGATGACCCTATATCTGACCCTATATCTTACTTTGTCTTCCCTATGTGCATATGTGTCTTTGTTCAAATTTTCTCTTTCTTTAAGAATACCAGTCATATTGTATTAGGATACACATTAACAACGTCACTTTAATTGCTGTTTAAAAAAACCTGTTTTCAATATGGTCACATTCTGAAGTTCCAAGGTTAATACTGCAACATATAAAAAAATGTTTGGGAGACACAATTTAATCCATCATCATTGAAAAGGGGACCAGGAAAAAACTTAGGAGACAGTGAATATGAGACATGGGCAATTGGGAAAATGATAATCAGTGTGGCCTTCATCTTATGAATGAGAACTATTCTAACTTAAATGTGCTTTTATCTTGCCAGTATGAGTTTTATTGAGTTAGTTATTCAGGACGTTGAACAGTTATTCTTTGATTTAGATACTAGAAATCTCAGTGGAATCAAGATTCCCATTCCCACTAAACTAAAATCTCAGCATAACAAATACAAAAAAGCCTGTGAGTGAGATGGCTAAATATCTTCAACTATTATTTCAGTTCTTTCTCTAATACTTGATGATTCCAAAAGTAGAACAAATAGGAGAGAAATAAAAGAGGATAATTTGGAATCATATTTTAAAATGTTTTCCAATCCATAATGCTTAATGGCCACATTGAAATACACTTTGAATAATGAAAGTGAATTTTTTTTTGGTAAAATGTTCTTTTAAAAACTATTTGGTTTATTATACAAAACTCTTCTTCAAGGGACTATTCTCTTTTCCTTTAGGAAAAAATTCCACTGCATGACAAAGAATCCTGGTCCTAGTCATTAGGACACATTAAGAATCAAATCACTGTTCCTCCCTTCATATTTTAAGAAACAAATAAGTTAAAACTATTTGATGAAGCTTTAGTAATATTTCAATATTAATTAACTTAGACATACTTTGTGTAGGTGCAAAACTTAAAATTCGATCTTATAAAATTTTCTGATAAAATGACATTCAGCTATGATTTTTTTCTACTTCATACATAGCTTACCAATAGCAGTACTCATCCAAAGATAAGAAAATGCTTCACAAGGCAGAATATAATTTACATCACAACAAGGAGAAAAACATTATGAAGAAAAAACTATTCTTCAAAAATTTCACAGAAGCTCATGATTTTAAGTATAGTGGTATATATTGATCTTACTAGAATTTTCAGCAAAATGTATTGTCCATATGATGACACAGAACTTGAATTTTAATTTTTCCCTTTATTGTCAGATTTCTTAAGTCAAGTGATGAAACAAATTAATGTGTAAAGTCTTCATCTGACTTATCCCTTATTCTACCTGAGAAAACATACAGGGTGGTAAACCACATAACATCACATCAATGAGGTCTTTGGTAAAACTGCCAGATGTCTTAGTTTCTCAGATGTGCCTGAATACATCTATTGCAGCATTTATGTATCAAACTGTAATTGTTTACTTGTCTTGTGTTAGTTTTCTGGCACTGTGAGGGAAAAAAAACTGAGGAAATCAATAAAGAGGAAAGATTTAAATTGACTCCTAGTTTCAGAAATTTTAGTCCATGGTCAGCTGTCTCTATTGTTTGGGGGTCTGTAACAAGATAGAATGTCATGGGACGTCTGTGGTGAAGCAAAGCAGTTCACCTCTTGGTGGCCTGGGGATGGAGAAAGAAACAAGAGAATATGAGAACCTTGATTCCCAATATCCACTTTTTTTTTTTTTTAGTTATGCTTTTTTTTTCTTTTTTTTTTATTTACTTATTGATTCATTGAACACAAATGGAGTACAGCTATTGTTTCACTGGTTGTACACAAAGTAGAGTCACACCATCTGTGCGTTCATACATGTACACAGGGCAATGGTATCTGTCACACATTCTGTTATTATTTTTACCCCCCACCCCGCCCCCACCCCTCCCTTCCCTCTATGCTAACTATCCTTCCTCCATTCTTGCCACCCTTCCACCCCACCTCCCGCATTATGCATCATCATTCATTTATCAGAGAGACCATTCGGCCTTTGGATTTTTGGGATTGGCTGATCTCACTTAGCATAACAGTCTCCAACATCCCAATATCCACTTTTAAGGTCATGCCCCCAATGACCGCATTTCCTTCCACTTGGCCTTACCTGCTCAAGGTTCCACCACTTCCCATTGGTGTCACAGGCTAGCAACCAAGACTTTAACACATGGCCTTTGGGGGACCTTCTGATCAAAATCATCATGTCTGTTGCCCCTTACTAAACCATGAGCCCAAGAGCTCTTACTTACCAAGGCTTAACACAAACATATGGTTAGCATTAACTGAGTAAGAAATCTGTAAAATGAATTAAAAATGCACGCAATTAAAATAATTATAGTAATTCCAGTAGTAACAGTTCTAATTTACTAAAATCTTGCTATATGACAGCATGCTTGTTTGGTTAATGGATTACCCTGCTTTATTCTAACAATAAACCTTATAACATAGAGGTTCCCATCATATATTTAACAGATAAAGACATCAAAACTTGATGCAGTTAGTCAACTGGCATCCCTGGAATCTGGAGTCTTTCTGGTTTTAAATTCCAAAAGTTAGCAGAGTATGGTGGTGAAGAGTTGAACCTGCAGAGATTTGCTGTAAGGCTTCACTCCCAGCTGGGCTTCTTATGAGCTGCATGGCCACAAGCAATTTATGGAATATTTCTAAGCCTCACTACCTTAACATTTTTGTGCCTTAGTTCCCCATCACTAAATTAGAGATAGTAAGAATTACCTATCCATGAGATGGTGTGGAGTTGTAAATGACTTATTATACTCAAAGCGCTTAAGATCATTCCCTGACTCGGTAAGTACTATTTAAGTGTCAGCATTTTTATTATCACAGATCACTTTCATATGATAGTATATATTTAGCATTATAAATTTTTATTGCCTAATATACCACCTTGCTTTTAGTTCTAGCATATATTTAAACCTGCTATAAGTTCTCTCTGCTGTTAGACTGGCACAATGTTTACATAGGCCCTGGTCACTTTTTCTTGAGATTAAATCCCCTCCCATACAAAGCTCAGGTTAAAAATGAGCAAGAAATTGCAGGTGTAAGTTTGTGTTACCTGAACAGAAAAGATGAATAGATGAGTTGTCTGATTGTTTCTAGGTAGAAACAGAATGAAAAAAGCGAATGATCTTTGGCATTATATGTCATGCAATTACAAGGCCAATTTGTGAATATACTATACTTGGTGGAATATTGGGTTTTGAGCGAAGAAAGGAGATGGTAAAGCAACAACAACTAATTCAACTGCAAGCATTCCATGTATTAGGTTTAACACAGATTGAAATAATAACAGGATGCAAGGACAGAAAAAGGAATAGAGCTACGTTTCATTGACATTGAATAGTAGCTCTGTTTTGGGAAGGTCATTTTATCTTTTAATGGTACCAGGTGTAAAATACAAGGAAGGCATTCCTGAAGGACATTGCAAGAAACAATGGGAAGTCTTAAACAGAGGGACCCCTTGCACACCAGAAATAACCAGGATGATTTGTTGCCTTTCAGTATACAATATCCATTTGTTAACTATGAGCCAGAATCAGTTTCACAAGTAATTAGTGCGATAACTTCCACTAATCTTGATCTGTTGCACCCTACAATTTGCTCTTAATATTAAATAAAATATTAAAACGTGTGACTGTTTTTATATCATCAGTTTTAAAAATCTCACTAAGTTATTTTAATCAATATACTTGTTTTAAGTAAAAGCCATTTAATCTCCTGACTTATACATTAACCTTCCATTAAGTATTAGTGAAGAAGTTAAATGCACCTTAGTCAATAATGCTAATGCAGGCAGTGTTGTATTACCTATGGAAGAATGCGTATTCATATTATGTTAAAGTGGCTATCCTTAACGATTAGCCATTATGTGTCAGGAAACTGATAATAAATTTGAAATATTCCATGAGACAATGAATTATAATGTTGAAACTGAGTTCTCTGTACTGTAATAATTTTGAAATGAGGTCATCTGCTTCTTCTGGTCAGTGCCTTTTAAGGCAATGATACTGAAGTGATGAAGACACCCTGGGTGACACTTGAACCTCACCTTGCAGTTTCACATCTTGGAGGGTAATAAATGAGTCTGCTAATTGAAACCAAGATGTATGAATTCATTGTATAGTAGTGTTTTAACAACTACCCTTTTCGTTTAAATAACGTGCTGTATTCTCTTTATGGTAATACAGAAATTCTTTGACTTCAAAACCATCTTACATAGTTTTGTTTATCCCTTTAGCACAAATAAGTACGTATTTTCATTCCCCTCATCTGAAAATTCTCCCATATTTCTAATATTCTTCTGCAAAATTTCTCCTGACCCAAATCTTATTTTATGGAAAGATCAGCAACATGCATTTCAATGGATTTGTAGGAGCACAAATACATTTGCTTTCTCACTGAAGGAAATCATATGCCTAGTGAGAAGCTGCTTCCTTAATAGGAAAGGAACATATGTAGACTTTAAATTTTCCAGATATATTCTTTCTCTGGTGCAATTAAAATGCATATGCTTATTCATCATCATGTTTCTGTATCCAGAACTTTTCTTCCATGTTTGTGCTGTTGGAAATAATGAATATGATTTCACAACTTAAGAAAAATAAATATTAGGATGTTGTCACAGATTATTTCAAATTAAGTAGCTTATTGCTCTTGGCTTTCTAAACTGTAGGTGTCCTTGTAGTACTTTCAGAAAAGAGGCTAATATTTTGAATATATACACATATGTACATACATGTATGTGTGTGTGCATTCAGTAAATTTTTAGTTTATGTAATCCATATGTGTTTTTGTTGTTGTTGTTTCTTAAGGAAAGTGACTGAACTCTACTCTAAAAACTTTTGGAGTTATGTTATGAATGTTTTAATCACTTACTTGTAATAAGCATGATTTGAAAATCACCACAAGATTTTGTGATTGCATTATTTTATAAAAATCTCTGTTAATGAATAATTTATTCTGGGCCTTCATAGCTTATAAACATCACTATATGCCTTTTCTTCCATTTCAAGGTAGGCTATATTGTGTTATTTCATTATACTTCTATTGATAAAAATGCTCTGAAATATGTATAATTTTTTAAACTTGCATGTATTTTTGTCTTTAAAAAGGAAATAAGGAAGCCAGTTAGGACTTTAAAACTGTAAGCATAGTATTCACAAATGTGTTTCCTTTACAGAATTACTGTATTAACCCAACAAACTACTAAGAAACATACTTATTTACCATCTTGTAAACAGAGTTTTAAGCACCCTCAAAACATCCCTAAATATATCTACTATTTCTCTTCATACAAGTGGATAATGGAATGACAGAAAAGTTAAGTAGGCCTCCCCTAGCCCCCAGGATGCATGGTGGTTAGGTCAGAATGCGGTGCTGGGCAATGACTTCAGAATCCACACTCATACAATGCCTACATCTCCTTGATACATTGCAATGGAAAACTAAGGACAGAGATCTTAAAACCATGCTAAGGATTCTTCTTTAACATTCATTTTTCTTTTTACTAAAGTGCAGCTTTTATAAAAGATAAAATTATAGAAATAGAGAATCATTTTGAGTTAATCTTTGCAGAGCTACACTATCCCCATAAAATGGGAGAAGAAAAGCAGAGAAACGTCATGCAGTAACATTGTCGTACCAGAGACTTCTATCCAATGTGATTCACACTTTCAGTATCTTGAGAAAATTCGAGTTGTTGGGGATTCTCTTCGCTGCATTCACTCCCGGGAAGACTCTGTAAATTACAAGGTAGTGGAAAATCAGATCAAGGTGGGCAAAAGTCAGGGCATACATTTAGAGGGATAAAATCCAAGCTTCATTCTCATTTGATGAGAACCAAGTAATCAGTTGCTGTCTAGGAAACAATGGAGACAGGCTGCTCCCAGAGACCTCAGGCTGTGTAAGTGAGGATGAGAGCTCTGACTCCTGGGCAGCCTCAGGAAGGACAGCAGAAAAAAAGACAAAGCCTCATATTCCCTCAGTGCATCTGCACCTGGAATAACTGGACATCTCCCAAAAGAAGCAACTAATATGACCACTGAGTACAGAATCTCCACAAAAGGACAGGCTAAATATTAGGAGCTGGAAATGTGGAGAATGTAAAAGTGGAGAAATGTTTCCCTGCAGCCACAACATTAGGAAAGGGGAAGAAGTGACCTACCCAGCCGTTATCCCACAGGTCGGAGGCCTTCAGTGATACATTCTGAACTGTCTCAGGCCCGCATGGATAGCTGATCCAGCCTCCAGCTCCCAGTACTACGTCTACACACAGAACATTAAAGTGAATGGAGCATCTCACTCTGTGTGATGTTAATCGTGCCCTGAAGGTTCGTATCTTTTCCAGTCCGACCTCTATACACATTTATGTGAGTTTAACTTCAGGATTTCTCTTAGATTTTAGACAAGTCTACAGTTGTTTTGATAGGGCGAGTTACACATATGCTAAATAAATAAGTAGATTAAACTATTAAATACCAGTGACTGGTCAGACAGTTCCTCAGCTTTCTTTTCAAACAGACATGGAAATGCAGCCAAATTTTCCAACAACCTGACTCTGAGAAACGGTAAGACTCCTCGTGCTTTCCCTCTTTTTTCTCATTAGATGCAGATGCTGGTCCACAGCAGAACTGCATATTAGAATCAGCACATGAAGGAAAGCACCTGCTGTCCAGATACAGCCCCACCGTCTATTTATGTGGGTAACAAACATCTATTTAGTTAAGGACTGAAATTTTGAGGGACTATTTTTCATAGTTTCTATTTTTTTTTTCTACTTAGTAGTGTGTGCCACCTAAAATCACAAATTTAGAATGTGATTCAATGTCATTAAGAATACGAATTTTCTCCATGTTAATAGTCTCCATAATATCCATATCACCAATTTAGTCAGTTTCACTTAGAGTTTAGAACATGGAAAGGTCCTGACTTAGATAGAGAATTTGTACATATTCACATTCTCTTCGCATCCTGTGGTTGTCAGGCTTTGAGACCAGAGGCCAGAAAATGTAGTTAAAACTCTCATGTGTTCATTATAAGAAATTATTTTTTTGTCACAAATGGGGTACAACTTTTCATTTCTATGGTTGTACACAATGTAGATTCACACTATTCATGTAATGTTACATATACATATGGTAATACTATCTGTCTCAGTCTACTATCTTTTCCCCATCCCCTCCTGTCCCATTTTCCTCTATACCATCCAAAGTTCCTCCTTTCTTCTCTTATTCCCCCACACCCCCACCTCCCCACTCCATTATGTATCATCATTCACTTATCAGAGAAAAAATTCGGCCTGTGGTTTTGGGGCCTGGCTTATTTCACTTAGCATGATATTCTCCAACTTCATCCATTTACCAGCAAATGCCATAATTTTATTCTTCTTTATGGCTGAATAATATTCCATTGTGTATATATATCACAGTTTCTTTATCCATTCATCAATTGAAGGGCATCTAGGTTGGTTCCACAATCTAGCTATTGTGAATTAAGCAGCTATGAACATTGATGTGGCTGCATCACTGTAGTATGCTGATTTTAAATCCTTAGGGTATAAACTGAAGAGTGGGATAGCTGGGTCAAATGATGGGTCCATTGCAAGTTTTTGAGGAATCTCCATACTGCTTTCCAGAGTGGCTGCACCAATTTGCAACTCTATCAGCAATGTATGAGTGTGCTTTTTTCCTCACATCCACGCCAACATTTATTATTGCTGTGTGCCTGATAATAGTCATCTCAATTGGAGTTAGAAGAAATCTTAAGGTGGTTTTAATTTGCATTTCTCTAATTACTAGAGATGATGAGCACTTTTTCATATTTTTTTGTTTTAAAACATTAGTTTCTGCCTCAATTGGTTGCCCCCAGAAATATCACTGAGAAAACTCTATTTGAAGTTCATTGTAAGGAAATTAATGAAAATCTTTTCTTTATGTCAGAGGATATTCCTTCATTGAGTTATTACTAAATGGTAAAAATGAACATTATAAACTTAAGGTAAAAATTATGAGCTACTGATGATCATTATGGGAATGATCATTTAATTTCATTTAATAATGTGTATCATAGGCCAAAAACAAAAAATGTTGTCAAGGTAATTTTCATGTATAAAAGTTTATAAAATATCTCTATATTTCTTATCCAATACTCATAAGTTGTTTTACTGATACACAGTTCCAGTGAACATTCAAATCAAACAAAATATTTGAGAAGAAACACAGCTAGATCAAGGATTTCTATATTTGTACAAAGAATTTGCACCATGGGACCAGGTTGTAGCTCAGTGGTAGTGCATTTGCCTGGCATGTGTGAGGCGCTGGGTTTGATCCTCAGCACCACATAAAAATAAGTAAAATAAAGTATTATGTCCCTCTACAACTTTAAAAAATATTTTTAAAAAGAATCTGCACCATAATCCAAGCAGTATCCAGGGAATCTATCTAATTTTTAAACAGATTTTAATAAAATTCCAAAAGAAATTAAAAAACTGTTTTAAGTCTGCTCCTTTGACTGAATTCAAGACCGTTTTCCCCAAATCAAGAGGCCTAATTTCCATGACAAAGTACAAGGTGATTTGAGCATCTGGAAACATTTTATACATTTTGGCTAAACTACCCTAGGTACACATTCAGGAAAAGGTCCTTAGAATGGAGTACCAGAGGCTTCTTATTCTAAGAATATCTTACTTGTCTCCTAATCACTTTGTGGTAGAAACCAGAGTGTCAGTTCTGACAGACATGGACAGCTCACTAATATATAGATGTAAGATAGACCCATGATCCCGTCCTTTACTTTTTCTATTGAATTTAAAAGATATAATGGATGTAAATCCTTTAAAACTGTTCTGGCAGAGTAAGCATTCAATACTGGAAGAAGTCATATATCATAAAGTTTAAGTGCATAAGCTCTGGAGCCAGCCTGCCTGGGTGTGAATCCCAGTTCTGCCACATCTCCTCACGTGACTGCAAGCAAGTGTTTAACCTCTTTGTGTCTCAGTTTTGCTTTGTTTTTCATCAATGAAGTGAGGATAGTAATCAAGTGACTTCATAGGCTGCTTGTGAGCATTAAAGAGTGAATGCATGTTGAGTGTCTAAGGCAGCACTTATTCCATAACAAGGGACTAGTAAATATTAGCTGTTATTATTTAGGTTGCACATGAAGCTTAATATATGTTAGCCCCTTCCATATCCTCTTCTTTTCCTGCTTATCCCAAAGTGGAGTAATTTTATTAATTCTTGTCTTCTTTCATACTTTAGTGCACTTAAATGATATTTTTCTTTTGGATAGTTTCCAATGGTCTTTTTACTTATCACAATTAATAATAAATTATCGTTTTCATTAACACATGAAAGATTTCCAAACCATCCCCCATACATTTGAAAGAAATCACTTCTATTTGGGATCTTAAGAAATAGTTATATTTACTTTTGAAATTTTATTACAGTTTCAAAGCAGATTATTTCTGCTCAAGGATGATGATATAGAGAATTCATTTTGAGCCGTTAGAGTATAAAGACACTATTCAAGTTTCATAAATTCTTTTAACATGCCAGATGTAAAATCAATTAGCTGTAGTAGAAATATGGCCTCATATTTTAAAAACTGCAACATTCTAATTGCTTGGTCTGCAGGTTTTTAAAATAGTAATATGAGGGGATTTGGACTTAAACATTTTTCATTTCTAGAATGTTCTGAGTGAGTTTGGAAAATGTTCTGACATAAAAGCAATGGGAGTCTTCTTTGGAAATTTAAAACACAAAATCATATCTGTGTTTTTCACAAGAACTTCTCAGAAAGTTTCCTTACTCCGTAATAAAAGAATATTTTAAAATACTCATCAATGATCACTAAGTATTTCATATGAGTCTTCACTATTGAAAGTGTTTATTCTACTAGGTGATCTAAAATTTACAATTAAAAACATTAAAAACAGACTGGATTTTTTTGCTACATTGGGTATTGCTTAATAACAGAAAATAGTTATAAAAATAGTCACAAGTAGTAATAATAAGTACTAATACTAATGGTAGTACACTGAGTGGCAAATTAATCATTTGAGACAGGAAAGTCAGCAGATTTTATTGAACTTAGTTCCACATATCTAGTCTGTGTAGATCCCAATCAGTATTAGAAAAATAAAATACAGAAGAATTGCCAGGCTCAAATGGGACCCTTACAACTAACTCTATTAGCAAAGACTTCTCTAATAGGCAGGTTTTAACACTAGCATTTTATCAACTCCTTATTGCTCTTTTTCAGAGTAATTGCTTGTTGAATTTGCACAAAACAGAAAATACTGCCAAAAACACTTTTATTTTGTGTGTAACCTAAATGGGAAGCAGGACCTTTATTTTCATGCTCAAATTTAATATAGGTTAGTAATCACTTACCTGAAACCCTTGAGGTCAGATGTCTTTGCAATTTTTAGATGTTCTCATTTTACCCTGTCTTAAAATAAAAATAAAAAGGGGCTGTGGGTGAAGCTTAGTGGAAAAGTCCCTCTGGGTCCAATCCCCACTACAAAAAAAAAAAAAAAAAAATTCTCATTTTAGAAATAAAAGGTGATCCATACATATTCCATAGTACCCCCAGCCAGAGGGTGCGAGGAAGCGTATTGTAATCAAAATCATTGATATGTCTTAAATCTACAAAGTCTCATATTAACCAAAATAAGTAAATAGTATAAAGCCACCAAACAAGTTAACACAAGAGGTTTGCAAAAAAGAACACTAGATATTCTGAGTTTTAAATAAGGTACTATGAGTGGATTACATAAAGAAAAATGAACTGAAAGTGATCCCTGAATAATAAATTATGATTACTAAAGTCACATATTTAATTATTCAATAAGGGTAATGTGAATAGAGTTTGCATTGTAGTGTCCATTCTCTTAACAATAATGATAAATGCCAGAAAATTTTTTTTTTAAAAGAAAAGCTCTCCAAAGGTACTGAAAATCAATCGGCCTTAAACAGAAACTAAAAATAATATGACCCTAAAAAAAGGGGCACCAGCAGGGTGATGTGCTTACCTGTTTAGTCCTATGGACTGCTGCTGCATGGCGGTGGGAAAATGTGAGGAATCCTAACATGCAATTGGACATAGCTAGGATGGCAGAAAAACTAAAAGGGCAATGCCAGAAAAGACAAGCACAACAAGGAAAGGGATTTGCAACCAATCTGTCTTTGTTTCAAAAGCTGATTCCAAGCAATCCATGAATGGATGAGGCTCTCAGCACCAGAGCAACAAAAAGCTTGAAGATTTCAGAATTGCCTGTGACTGGGAAGACAGAGTTTATATTTAAATTTCACTAAGTTAGAGGAATATCCATCCTCTTCTTTCTCACCTCCCTGCCACTGTTGACAGGCCTTAGAAGTCCCTCTTAGTTTCTTTCTACCCCCCTGCTAGGCTTCCCCATCTCTAGTGAACACTATCCCCTTTTATACTTCTACAAGGTTGATTTATTGGTTTCCATAAATGAGTGAGAACTTGTGGTGTTTGTCTTTCTGTGTCTGGCTTGTTTCACTCAACACTATGTTCTCTACTTTCATCCATGTTGCCACAAATAACAGGATTTTATTCTTTTTTAAGGCTGAGTAGTACTCCATCGTGGAAAAATGGCACATTTTCTTTATTCTTTCATCAGCTGAAGGGTATCTGAGTTGATTTCATATTTTGCCTAGTGTGAAAATTGGTATAAATATGATGGTGCAAGTATCTTTTTGGTATAAAGTTTTCATTTCCTTTGAGTATATACTGCAGAATTGATGTATCATGTGGTAGTTCTATTTTTAGATTTTTGAGAAATTTCCATACTGTTTTCCTTAATGACTCTACTAATTTACATTTACACCAAAAGTGTATAAGGGCTCTGTTTTCTCTACATCCACACCAGCATCTGTTGTTTTTTGTCTTTTTGACAACAGCCACTATAACTGGTGGGAAATGATACCTCGTGACCTTGGTTTGCATTTCTCTGATGATTAATGAAACTGAGCATTTTTTATGTATTTGTTGGCCATTTGTATGTTTAGTTCTTTAGTCCATGAAAAACAATTATTGACCATCAATGTGCCATTGCTGTAGGCTTTGGAGACGCAATAGTGAACAAGAAAGACAAGGTTACTGATTTCATGACACTTACACTTACATTCTAGATATGGAAAACAAGCACTAACCTAAACATTTTAAATATTTGTAAGCACTTTTGATGAAAATAATATAAAGTGATAGGAACAGTGGCCAGCTGCTGCTGTCCTGAATAATCTGGAAGGGCGCCCTGGAAGGTAGGATCACCAAACTTTAGGAGCAAAGTGGGTCTCTGAGGTAGGAGATGCTGCAACCGACATTTAAAGACAGTGGAGAGTGGGTCTGTGGCTACGAGGGTGGAGTGATTTAGAAAGAGGTGACAGATAACATCAAGGTCTTAAAGAAGAAAGGAGCTTCGTGTGTTTTAGGAACAGAAAGAACATGCATATAACTGGATAGCAATGAGTTAAAGGGACTGAGGTAGGTAGCGAGAGTGCAATAGCCAGGTCACCCTGGGTTAGGTACAGGAGCTGGACTCATGTTCTAAGTGAAATAGGAAGGCTCCGAAGGGTGGGAGAAGTAGACAGCATGTGTGTCATGCCATTCCAGGCTAGGATTTAGTCTTTTGAAAGACCACTGTAAGAGAAACGCATGTTATAGAGGGAAACACTAAAAACACAAAGCTTAATGTTCTCTGGGCAGAGGAAACAGGCAAGGTTTCTTATTAGAGGTAAGAAAATCAGATAAATTGGTGCAAAGTTTATTTTTATAGTTGAGCAATTATGAGATGATAAATATGAGATAGATAAAATCCTGGGATGAGTAAAACTGAGGCAGAAATTAAGAGTTCTGTTGTGAACATATTAAGATTAATATGTGTGTGTGGTTTTTTTCCTAGATATCCAAGAGGAGATGTCAACTAGGCCACCTGGTATGCATCACTAAGCTCAGGGAAAAGGACCAGGCAGTATTTATACATTAGGAAGTCCATGGAATCGAGATAGGTCGATCCACAGAGCTGGATTAGGTATCTAAGGAGAAACTGTGGCTAAAGAAGAGAAATAGCTGAGAATTCTGTCCCTGGGCACTGTAAAACAGAGAAGTGACTAAGAGGCAAGGTAGAAACAAAACCAACAGAATGGAGTAAAAGCTAAGAAAAATAAGCATTCAGAAAGCAGTTCTTTCCTTTAATCAAGTAAAAATTTATCTTCTTTCATATATTGTATTAAATTGGAAAAGATAGATAATAAATGATAAATATAACAAATTAGAAATGCATAGCACAGAGAATGTCTTTTCCACTGGGAAAAAACTTCAGAAGGAAAGCATATCACCATGGAACTAGAGTTCCGGGAGTCATAGGAAAAGTGGTTACAATTTAAAGGAGATGGTCAGGATAGGCGGTGATCAACTTTGTCAAAGGTTGAGGAAAGATGAAAGGAAAACATGAGGACAGAGAGTGACTTCTAAATCTGAGATAATTCATGACTGGCAGGGGCTGTTTAATTCAGCTTTTTCACAGCTGTGACTAAATGACCCAACAAGCACAACTCTAGAGGAGGAAAGGTTTATTTAGAGGCTCATTTTCTGAGGTCTTAGTCCATAGAAGGCCAGCTCCATTCCTCAGGACTTGAGGTGAGGCAGAACATCATGGCAGAAAAATGTGGCAGAAGGAAACAGCTCACATGATGATCAGAAAGCAGAGACTCCACTCTCCAGATACAAAATATATACCCCACAGCCATGCCCCCAGGGAACCCCTCCTCCAGTCACACCCCACCTGCCTCCAGTTACCACTCAGTTAATCCCATCTGGGATCAAGGCACTGCTTAAGTTAAGGCTATAACCCAATCTCTCCTCCAACCCTTCTTGCATTGTCTCACACGTGAGCTTTTGGAGTACACCACATCTAAACCACAACAGGAGCAGTTTCTGAGCATAGTACAGATGAAGTGTGTTGAGGAGAAGTTTCAAAATGAAAAAATAGAAATTGCAGTTGTAGGAAAACCTTTTCTATATTACCTTTGAAAGATTACAAAGTGTATAAATATTCTTAGAGAAGTAAAGAAAATACTGAAGTTCTAAAGTTGGGAGGCACTAAAGAAGGTGAAAAGGCTGATGGAAATATTCTTGTGGGGATGATGATGCAGAAGGAAGGAAACAGTGGAAGGAACTAATTGGTTGGGAAGATGAGGACAGATCATATCCAATGACAAGGAAATGACTGCTTGGAGAGGAGCTGACACACACCCTCCACAAAGTCATGGGAAGAGTGTGGAAGGCAGGGAATGTGGCAGATTCAGGTAAGTCAGCAGGTACATTAGCCTTGGGGCTGAATGAGTTCCATCTGTTTATACTGTCTCCATGTCCCAAGAATGGGAATCTTTGGTTTAATTTCAAGAAGAATTTTCTTTTTTAAAATATGATGTTGATGGACTTTTATTTTATTTATTTATATACATGTAGTGATGAGAAACGAACCCAGTGCCTCACACAGGCTAGGCAAGCACTCTACCACTGAGTCACAATCCCAGCCCCTCAAGAGGAATTTTCTGTCTGCTCATTAGATGTCAGTCATTCTCAGACAAAAACAGAAGCATGAAATCAAGTGGAAAAAGAATTATCACGTTTATTCTTTTGGGTAGTGAGACATCAGTGAAATTGTAAGTATTTAGAGTTAGATATTTGTACCTAGAGCTCAAAGAGGAGCCTAGGTACAGATGAAAACTTCATCAGAAGTGGTTAAACTCTCAGATTTGAATGAGTTCATCCAGGAAGAGAACATAACTTTTTTAAAAAAAGTAAAAAGCTGGAAAAGAAACTTTAAGGAAAATTCATATTTCTAGTGCAATCAGAAGTTTACATTTATAACAAGTAAACATAATATTAAAATCTCGGAATCTAACATACTATGAGATAGGCTTAAATATTGTTTTAGTCAACTTCTTCGGTGCTGTGACTAAAAGACCCAAACAGAACTACAGAGGAGGAAAAGTTCATTTAAGGGCTCACAGTTTTAGAGGTCTCCATCCATAGACAGCAGGTGCCATTCCTTAAGGGTGTGGCAGAGGGAAGCAGCTCACATACTGATCAGGAAGCAGAAAGCAGAAAGCAAAAGTCTCCACTCTCCAGATAAAAATATATACCCCATAATCACACCCTCAATGAACCACTTCCTCCAGTCACACCCCACCTGCCCCCAGTTACCATTCTGTTAATCATATTAAGGATTAATTCACTGATTAGGTTAAGATATAACCCAATCATTTCTCCTCCAAACCTTGCTTTATCTCACACATGAGCTTTGGGGGGACACCTCACATTCAAACCATAATAAATATCAAGCAAAAATTGGCTAAGATAATAAGAGATTAGGATATGGCATCAGGAATATCATTAGTAATGTTGTTGGTCAGCTTTCTGTTATTGCAACAAATATCTGCATTAGTCAACTTATAAGAGAAAAGGTTTCTTCGATCTCACAGTTTTGGGGATTACAGTGCATGACTGGGTGACCTTGTTGCTTTGGGGGTTTATTTTGACATTATTTTAGCACATAAGGCAGGAACATGTATGGAACAAATTTACATCATGTCCAGGATGAGAAATAAGAAAAGAAGAGATCAGGGTAGCATATTCTCCTTTTAGAGGACGTGCCCAAGGACCTAAAACCTTCCACAGACATACCCCAGCCCCCACTAAAGTTTCCACCACCTCCCAGCAGTGCAATGGACGGGAGACCAAACCTTTAGCACATGAGCCCTTGGGGGTTATATAAGATTCAAACTGCAGCAGTAATCCTAACAGGGAAATTTTGGTGGAATAGATCTGAAGCTGGGTTCTAATAGAGTCAGTGATGACAAGAAGAGAAACATAGAGTTAATGCTGAGATCAGTAGGTTTCAAGAATCTTGATTGTTACAAGGTAGAGAGGAAAATAAGAATAACTAGAGGGAGAGGACATCTTATTGTGCAGGTTTCATATATGTTTAATGGTGAAAAATTAAGAATGTTTATTTGCTAAGAAGGATGTAGCAAGCAGAAGTTTACGGACATAGGAAAGAGGATAATTAATGAACCAAATCATTCAAAGGATAAAGAGGCATGAAGGCCCTAGCTGAAGAAGGCAGAATGAGTCTTAGAAATGGGAAGTATGTAAGTTGTTAGATATTGGCAGAAGAAACAGGGAGATCCCAACTGAAACTCAGTTTTCTTAACCAAATTGGAAGTAGTGATAAGCAGAATAGATTGATTGAAGGAAAATGAAATCAAATCAGATCCTCTTTCCCAAGTGGTTTATCCAAGTCTGACCAAAACCAAGATAAAATTATAAAAGGAAATTTACATGTCAATCTATGAAAAGAGGCACTAAGTGGAAAAATGTTCCCAGAAATTAAGGGGGATTTCAAGAAGAAACTTCTCACTCCATGGCTAAAATTTATTTTTCTAGTCCTGATCTCCCATAAAGAGACCAATGCCAAAGAGTCTCTGAGTACAACTCAGATTTTTTCCCCATAAAACATGTGCAGACAGTACAAATCATAAGATTCAATAAAGACTTATAAGAATAAATGGCTCATGTCTATACAAGTTATGCCTAAAATAAGATAAATGATGAGAAACAAAAGTTTTCTCATTAAAATCACTGAAAGTAGGGACCTTTTCTGATATGATCCTAAGAGGGTTGA
This sequence comes from Glaucomys volans, assembly GCA_020662805.1. Lineage (NCBI taxonomy): Eukaryota > Metazoa > Chordata > Mammalia > Rodentia > Sciuridae > Glaucomys > Glaucomys volans. The sequence goes on from JAJEJO010049658.1 coordinate 1,213,996, forward strand.
TTAGGATAATGCCAGAGACAAAATATATGAAATGCAGGTATTTGATATAAAACTTTACTGCGATGGTTGTTGACAAGGTGAGGAAAAGTGAACTTGATGACCAGATTTGTCCAGAGAAGCTGGTCACTGAGAGAAAGTTTACCAATTAATGACTGATACTGGCCAGAAGGAAATTCTCTGTGGAATATTGACAACTGCAGCTTTCAAATGCACCCATGGCAAACTTTATCAATGACTTGGATGCCATCATACATAGCACAATTATGATGGTAAGAGAAAGTTAACAAAAGTGAATATGAATGTGTGCAAGAAAGAAATGAGAGGAAAGCGGGAGCGAGGGAGGAGAAAGGAAAAAGAAAAGGTATTCATAAATAGAAATAGACATAAATCTGTCCACCTATGTTCAGGCTTCATGTCCACTGGTCCTAATGGTAACTATCATAGTTCTTATCTGAATCACACCGCCACCTTAACTGTCTTCCTGCTTCCACTTTTATGTTTCCTGACTTAGAGAAAAGTAAACTCAGAAGGTAAACAGAAATAGGAAGGTGGCATAAAAAGAAAGAGCAACAGTGTAGAATCAGTTACAGATGCTGATAAATGTGAGCTTGAACTGTGACTTGGTCAGTTTACTTAAGGATTCTGTGCCTCATTTTTCTTCTCTGAATAAAGAACATGTCTATCGCAGATATCTCAACTGAAGATTCAGTGAGATTATATACCTCACATGCCCAGGTGACTAGTTCATATTAAATTGTTTCAATGAATGCATGGAAAACTTGTGAGAAATGATTAGCTTCAGAGAGAGAGAGAGAGAGAGAGAGAGAGAGAGAGAAAAGAGCAACAGTATTATTTTCAAAAGTAGTTTTAGTATTTGAATACTTACTGTTTCAAATTATATATGTCTAGATTTAGTTTATATAAATATAATGACCTACAAAATAATAGATAACATATCACAGAACAAACACTTGGGCTCAATATTAGAAAAATTGACAAATGGAATTGTATAAATATATACTGTATTCAGTATATATATGTATATACATACATATATACAGTATATATATTTAGCATAATATTCAGTGAATAGATAGATAAATAGATGATAGATAGATAGATAGATAGATAGATAGATAGATAGATAGTCTAGGAGAACTGTGAGATCCTAGTTGTTGAAGGGATTTCAACAGAAGATGGGAAACAGAAGTAGAGCTGCTGTATTTTGTGAATGATAGATCAAGATGATTGTGAGACCCCCTTCCATAATTTGATAGTTTTTTTACTCTACAAATACAACAAATTGTTCCTCTCATTTGGAGAAATTTGTGTTAGAGCTAGAAAGTTTAATTATACATTGATTTGAAAATAGTTATGATATCACCTTGCTTCTAAAATAGAAGATTTATAACAGTTGCATTTGATATTTAGATAAAGGATTTTTTTTCTTTTTTTAATTGATTTATTTTTTGATTCATTGTACACAAATGGAGTACAATTATCATTTTTCTGGTTGTACACGAAATAGAATCTTACCATTTGCATATTATTTTAATGCATTCAATTTTTTAATCATTTACTCAGCAAATATACACGTTTACACACACATACACACACACACACACACATTAAAGGATTTGTATTAACCTATTTGACTCATCCACCTCTCATTCTGAAAAGACTGTTATAAAGCTAATAAAATAATAAAGAGTGCTTCAGCCCTATTTTATTTTTGGAAAATATTAAAATAGGGCATTAACCATATTACCTATAGTCTTAAAGTCTGAATTCAGAAAGAAGTATGCACTCAGAGTTCTATTTTTAAAGCTTGTCAACATATTTAGAAGAGAAAGGAAAGAAATACCTACTTCTTTCTTTGTTTAATTTTTTTTTTTAAATTGCTGGTCTGAAAGCAAAAAATCAGTGCTGGCTTGGCATTTCTACTTGCTGATCCTTAAAAGGAAATTGTGTTGGATTTTTATTCAGACTAAAGAATAGCAAATCTATAGTTGTTTTTCTCCTTGTTTACCTCTCTTTTATGACAAGAATGAAGATAATGACCGAAATATATGCAATACTTAAATGTTGTCAGATATTCATCATATTTATATTCTCTACCGACTCCACTGTCCATAGTGATTTAAAACTACATTAAAGTCAAACCTGGGAGGACATCGTATAAACAGCTCTTGTTTAAAGGGCATTGTGAAGGAGAGCCTTTAATCTGATTGATGAAATAAATGGAAAGTAATCTATCCTCTATTCAACAGCTTGTTGATGATATGAAAGAATTCCTACTCAAGGAAGCAAGGCTTTAAAGAGAAAGACCTCTTTCATCCTGTCAGCCTCTCATTTTTAGAAAAAAGTTAAGTTTTTCATCATGGTTCAGGGGAGTCCTTGTAAAACGTTCATTGAAAATTTAAGAGCAATTACAGTGTCAGACAGCTAGAAAAATTGCTTTTACTGAGTGAGAGTTCTCTGACAGATGCATTGTGGGAGAATTGATTCTTTCTAAGGGATAAGTGAATTGTCATTGTTAGGCTCTTCTCATGACATCTAGCTAGATGTCATCTGCTTTGTAACAGAAGATTTGAATCAGACAACTGTACTCAACACTAGACAGTGTCTAGATTAGTTCTGCAAAGAAATAAGGCTTTGCTCTGCATGGCATCAACTGAGCTTTTAAAGATTACAGATGAGCAAGGGTTTCAAAAAAAAGTTAGAGAAATCAAAAACAAAGCTTTATAACCACTTCAGAAAGCCTGGATGTTTAACCTGTAAGGAAGTCTGTCAAATCCTTGTGGAAACCATATAGAGAAAAGATCAATAGGATACCTACTGGCTCCATTAGCTTGATGTAAAAGGGGGAGAGGGAAGCTGCTCTTCCACAAGAGAAACTACATTATTCCAGGGATTATGCGGGATCAGTTCACTTTGCAGAGAAGAAGAAGAGAAAATGAATGAAGATTCTTGGTGGGCCAGGACTGGAGAGAAAGGGCTTGTCAGGTAATATAATTGGTGATAAGAAAGTGGCTTATTGACTGGGAGGTGTCTCTAATTAACTGTTCATTTGCATAGGGGAAGGTGCCAGTTCTAATCTGGAATGAAGAACAGGAGAGGAGAGAGATTCAGAAAAACTGCTGTCACTCAAGTCTGCTGCAAACTCAGTCTAACAGAATTAGTGAATTTAGTACTAGTGTGTTATTTACATTGACTTTTAGAGTGAAGGGATATGCTTGCTGTGGAAAAAGTATTCATTTTAACCAATAAAATAACTCCACATCTTTTAATCTTCACAAACTTATTATGCAAGCTAACCCTTGAATTAGTGCTAAAATATTTAACTAGTGCACACAGATAAAAATATTTAATATGAGGTCATGTTATAAAAGGGAAAAAATGAAGTCTCAATGTTTTAGAAAGGTTATTTCCAAAGTAATTTTATTTTTACTATTTTATTAAATTATATTTATTATTTTATGTGAAAATTATTTTAAAATGGTCTTTTAAGCACTTTTCACAAAATCAGCTTTTGAGCATTTTCAGTTAAGTTTAACTTATTCCAACATTGACAATACTGTTGGGTGGGTAAACCATGAGTAATTTAAGGAACATCTGAGAACTGACTAACACGTACCTGTTTATCTGTGGAATAGTTCAAAAATTCTTCTATTTTTGAATAAATATGTTTCTAGTCACAGTAACAGTTATGCACTTAAAGTTCTATAATTGTAAGAAAATAGTATTGAAAATATCTCAGCTTTAGCAGAATAAGCAATAGATTAACTGCCTCTGTTTAACCTATTTAATTTATCTCTTTTTTTAATGCTATTAAAAATTATTAAGAATCTTTAGAAGAACATACTGACCGCACAATCTTTGCAAGGAAAGCTTTGTGTTTCCCAAACAGTCTCTATTCCTGTTCTGAGCATTCTTGCCATTTATATATCCCTGGAGCCCTTTATCAATGTTTACATGAGTCTTCAAGTAAATTGATAATGATTCAAAAGGGCAAATTCAAATTCTGCTAGGGGAGTGCAGTTAAAATTAAACAACACACAAATCTGACTACTTTCATTTCTAATATTCTCCTTTTAATATCCCTACACATTTGTTTTACTCAGATTGGCAAAGTGCATTTAAGTAGTTTACTAACAACTGAGTTATTTCATGTGTCTCTGCCCTAAACAGCAATACATTATTCAATGAGTGCAAGTGCAAACAGTATGTTACTAGTCAATGGTGTTACAATTCAAAATATTTGGCAGGATCAATATCACAATATACATTAGATTTAAAGAATTTGTTTGATTGCATAGAATTTTGTAAGTATAAATCTGACAGTGAGATAATATAGTTAAACTGAATGCCACAAGCACACAAATGTTGCATTCATCAGATATTTAAAAACTAATAGGCAAAGAAAATTATTTGTTCAGCTTCCATAGAGAACATTTCTGTAGAGAACTGTATTAAAAATCATTTATAGTTAACAAATGGCAGGAATAAATTTAATATAATATTACAGTATATTACAAAAGACAAACCAAATTCAAAATGTATAAAAAGAATCGTAGAATTCTTGTACATAAAATTTGTTTTAACATGTTAGAACACATTTTTAAGTATGCTGAGTCCTAAAGTAAAGGCACTTGAAAAAGGATTAGACACATGTGGTCATGTGATCTGGGCACGCCTTGATTCAACCATGTGAAATGCGAAGCAAACACAAGGTAGAGGCAAGCACTGATCCACAGTCAATGACTGAAGGCTACTCATGTGACAGAGAATGAAATATACTTTATCAATGATCATGGTAATCCATATGAAATACATTTATGATCGTGCATTGTTAAACAGCATCAGGTTGTTCTTGAGTGGAAAATAGATTTCACTTCCATTTTACCCATACTTAAATATTGCTGATAATGACTATCAATAATTAAAGAATAGTAATAAAGAAAAGTATGTGCACTTCTGCATACTTAAATTGATGCAATTTTTAACTCTTAAACACTTTTTGACAAAAAAGCAAAAATTTTGATTAAGAAAAATAAACTGATATTTTGATCCACCTTTAAATGTTTAGAAAAATGAGAAAATAGTTTGTTTTTTAATCTGTCAACCTGAATACACAGAAAGCATCAGTTGGCATCAGTTGCTGATGCCTTCCCTTATAAATCAATGCCTTACCTTATAATAGCTGCCACTGAGATCAGCTGTGCTGCACCTTACTCTCTGTGGTTATTGACAACCCCCTGTATGGTACTAGGGAGAATGTTATGTAGTTTCTAAAGGACATGTCAGATAAACCAAAATCTCAAAGTTATTGTAATGTTGTGAATTATGAAGAATTATGAAGAAACAAAATAAATGTCATGCAGGATTTATGGTGAGAATGAATGGCTTTCCTCCAGAATTCAGCTTCCCCAGTTGATCATGAAGCAAGTAGTGTATATCTGTTTGTTCAACTTTGCCATCTGTGACAAAGTATGTTATCTAGTGTCACATTATGAAAGTCTCAGTATGGCAGGCTTTTTTCTTTTCAATATGCGTAGAAGAATTACTTTAATCTTTTCTTCCTATGAGAAAAAGATAAATATTATCAGCTGTATATACCTGATGAAACACTTATCTATTTTGATAATGAATGAATCCATTTAAAGCACATGTTATACTATCCATCTTTTGTGGTTCAAAAATGGATGACAGTATGATTATGTCTTTGGGAGATAAGTAGAATGTGTGTATTCTTAGATCATCTGGCTTTTAAAATACCAACCATGTAAAACTGTGGCAAATTAGTCATTTTTCTTAACGTTGACTTTAAATTTTGTAGCTCTTTCTTTCTTATGGAATGAAGGTGTACTGTGTCATAATTAATAATTTTAAATGATTAAATCACATTGAAATGAAATATATTATTGATTTATTATTATTTTGTATAATTGGTTTGTAAAATGTGTAACATAAAACATTTCTCTGGGAAGGTTGGTGTAGATAGGAAAAAAAGATGCAGTCAACCCTGTGTTTATTCCTCTGAGAATAAAGTGTTAAGAATGGAAGACACATGGAGTCCTGATAGCACCACTTGTGCCAAAGGTTTTAATGAGCAATGAATTAGAACAATCAACATTAGCAATGTGCCCTTTCACTACAAGTGCAGCTAAAACTGTACTGTGTACCAACACAGCCCTGACCCCGGGTTTTAAGAGGCATGAAGGATACAAAGTATGTTTAAGAGCTGGAGACCTGCTTGTTCTTAAATTTAGAAAGATTTTAAATGTTATTTCATAATCTTTTATTTTACTGCATTTAAAAGTGTCTGGAAACTTATTTTGTATCTTAAAGATAATAAAGTCCTGAAAAGCATTTTTCTAACATACTCTTTCCCTGTTCCATCATTTAAGCATTGTCCTATCCAAAATCTTAAAAGTTCCTCCCAAAGTCCAATGAAGATATCTTCCCGCCTTTCAAGTACATTGCCCTGTACTTAAAATTGAAAATGTCCCAATCATTGGAAAGCATTATACTAATACTCCAGAATACAGTTAAATTAGAAGATACAAAAAGGAAAATGAGAGAGAAGAGGTAAAATTGTCAAAACTTCAAATTATTCTGAGAACCAGACATGATTTCAACAGGTTTTAATTAATGTGCCTTTAAAAACATTTTTCCTTTGTCTCATCCTTCTGTTTTTGAAATGTAACATTCTGTTGGCCACACCCAAGAAGTGATGCACAAGTCAACACCTACTGACAGAGTTGCACTCACACAGTTCAGTTGAAAGCAGAGACCTGAGGCAAAATATGTCCACATTGTCTATTTGTCTTTAATATATTTTGGAAATGACAATATCCTTTCATTGTAATAAATTTTCAATGAGGGGAGGGAGATAAGGACTTATTGTATTCTGAGACTTACTAAAAATCTCTTTCAAGCTACTTATGCTGAGCACAAACACTCCAATTTTTTAAAAAATTTTAACTAAAATGATGCATTCCTCCCCTGTGAATTGATCAGTTATTTTAGCTCCATGTTGTCAGTGGACTGCAAAATGATTAGAGCAAGAAAAGCTGAGCACTCTGTACTTGAGCCGTTTTGTTATCATCTTTTGTTGTAATGGCATGCCACCATTGGGATTTGCTTTCCCAAAGTGATTAAAGAAATGGAGAGATAGGGGGAGAGAACTGGTTGCACTGGTGATAACAGGATATCTCTATGGGTTATATTTAAAGTTGTGATGACACTAAATTCTTCCCTCAAAACATTGTTAATTGTGATATGTCTTATAGACTGTGAGATTTACAATGTGCAATACCAAGAACTTTGAATTAATCTTTTTCAATGACAATTAGTCTTTAATTAGATTTGGATGTAGTTTCAAATTATTCATAATATCATATTACAGAATGTCAAATATGTTTCGAGGCTCATAAACAAAAGTTTAGGTTATGCAAAATTTCTCAAAGTCATATGACTTGTAAGCTTTATTTGAAGAAACTCAAGTTGGAAAATGCTATTCTATTTCATTAATATATGACAAAGTCTATATCTTGCAAGAGATAAGTCATGCACACATGAAATTATTGGGGGAAAATGCAAAACATTAGATCACAGGGCTGATAATTGTAACCCTCTTAGGAAATATGAAGTGCAAAAGGTTTTCCAAGGACTTGATCTTACTATAGTAATCATTCTTTTTTTGGAACTGGGAATCGAACCCAGGGCTTTGCAAATGTGAGGCAAACACTTTGCCACTTAGCTACATTCCAGCCCTAGGAAACATTATTGAAGTCAGTTTTGAAAGAACTTAAAGGCATAGTTTCACTTCATGAATATCAGGAATTCCCATAGTTGCTCTTTTTCCTCTCTACTTCCAGTTCTCTTTATTAGGCACTTAGCACCATCTGTTTTAAAATAGTCTTTTTGCTTCCAATAGCTCCCTCCTCATCACAAAACTTCTGAAGATACCACATATTGTAAGAAAATATATAATCAAGGTCTAAAACAATTAATGAAGATCATAAATATCTAAGGAAAATAGAAATCACTGTCCTGGAACGCTTGCTAAAAACTTCAGAAAAAGTGGGACATTACACAAATGTTAAAATTGTGTAAAAATTAGGAACATGCCTCAAGAAGTGTCCTGCAAAGACAGTAAATATATAAACTAAATTGATGTCACCACAGTGTGATTCTAGGACTTAATTTTTAATATTTGCTCATTAAAGGGTTGATGAAAACCTAACCTAATATAAATGAGAAATTGTCTATACTGCCTCCCCTTCCCTGACCTCTTTTGTATCTAACACTGGTGCTTCCTCATGTTCTGCTTTAAGGAGATAGTACTTAGTTCTTATTACCCTGATTCTTACATCAGAGGACAATACCTCCAATAGAAGAAATCCTTATCTCAAAGTCTGTGGATACCTCTGTCTAAACTTGAGTTGTGGTTTTTCCAAAAGCCCTGCCTTTTTCTGTCCCCAGAATTATGCAAAGAGACCTAACAATGTGTATCTGGCCCCATTTATTAGAAGAGATTTATAGTGTCTTGGCTCTGAGAAGTAGAACAGCATGTAGGCTGAAACCTACCTCCAAGAATGTTCCTCAATAGTCAGAAGAGATATTTCTCTGTTTACCTACTCTGTCACACTTTCAAATGGTCCTAACTATCCATTAGTAGCTTCAGATGCTGTCAATGAACTAGTTCAGGCTTATCTATGTCTTGTTTTAAAATCACAGCATTGCTTTGTACACCATTGGCAATTAAACTGTGCTTAAATGTACCTCGTGAATTAGTGGTAAATAGTTTCCTTGAACTTAATCAACTTAATTAATTAAAACTTGAATTACTTTGTCCTTAAACCCCTGAATTTCCTCATTCCTCTGTTCTCATACCTTTCATTTACTACACACACACACTCACACACACACACACACACGCACCCCTTTCTGTCTAACCTTAAGAAACCTTCAGGTTTCCAGACTGTCTTTCATGATAACAGCCTAAAAAGAGTCTTAAAGAGTAAAGTAGTGCTAATATCCTCAATAATTACATACATTTCAGAAGTGGTGAAAAATAGGGGCTAGATTTCATAAACTGTGATCTTTATTTTTATGGAATCATGTGGAGCCTTGCCTTAGGTGGTATAAAAGCTAAACAGTAGACAGAAGTTCAAGAAGGGGAAGAGTGGCCAATTGGTAGGGTAAGTGCTAGAGATGAGAAACAGTAGTGGTAGCTCTTACCACAGTGGAAATGATTTACAATAGTGTGGGTGGCAGCAACAGCAGCCCCTGTTTCTTATCCCAACCAGTGCCAGGCAGCAAATTACAGACACTCTGACAATGGAAAGTGTTAAAAAGATAAAAGATAAAGCAGCTTGGCACTCGACTAGATAACTGGATGCTTGGCAGAAGCAGCCCATTGCAACCTGATACAGATTCCCTAAAGAGCTTCAGTGTGTTGTCTGTAGGCACACCAATCACTGGAATGCAGGAGCCTTGAGATCCACCAGCGTACACTGAAAGACAACGCAGTGCTTAGTAACACAAACTTGGGCTTGGAAATTGGCTGAGGTTGCCTAGCTAGCTTTGTAACTTCAGGCCAAGTCTGAAACCTCAGTCTCCACATCCGTAAATTATGAATCATATCAATATCGACTCCTAAGGTTATTTTAAATAGTAAATAAAACCATGTATGTGTAATATGAAGCAGAAAGAAGTAAACACTCAGAAAATAGTCAAGGTTATACTATTTAGTTCTGGGTTCCCTGCCATTAATTAGAATTAATGATTTTTATTACAGAAAATCCTTTGGGAAATGCAACAATAATTGATATTTACGGAGTATTTAATTTAAAGCAAAATTTAACAATGAAAATTTAGGCAAAACTTGCAGAACTTTATTTACCCCCTCAGCATCTGGGAGTAGATATTGCAGCCTGTGGTTGAAGATTGTCTTTTAATATTTGTAATGTCTTTTTGCCATTTGGTGTGAAAAATCCTTTTAAATTTTCACTCTTTCATATATTCATGGTTAATAAGCCAATATAATGAACTGGAGCGACAGTTTGGAGGCATATAAAAATGGTACTATAGATGACTATGAACTGCTGCCATATGAAAGGATTGTGTGTGTGTGTGTGTGTGTGTGTGTGATGGTGGGGCTTGAACTCAGGGCCTTGTGCAAGCAAGGCAAGCACTCTACCAACTAAGCTATATCTCCAGTCCCTGAAAGGATTTTTTAAGGATATTTGTGTTCATCTGTCATTCTTCCTACCCACCAATCTTAGCATTGTTTGGTTATATACCTCCAAAATTCAGGTCAGTAAAACTCCAAAGCACACATGCTCCTACACACAATTATGACTATTCACAGTCAGCTATAGATTTGAAAATCAAAAGCATCAAACTTGTTTGAATTGTTGGTAAAATATGAGATCATAAGATCTAATGGGCTTTCAGGTAAGGACATCCTTTATGCAACTACACAAAATTTGGTTTGGACAATTCAGAGATTTATTTGGCTTGGCAGGAGACATTTCCTTCCTCATCTATATCAGCTTAGCTGTGTTCCAGATAGGCAAGTATACCAGATGAAGGATCCCAGTGAAGCGAATTGTATCTACTTGCTTTGGTTTAATTTTATCAAAATTGCTTGCCCAAATGACATTTCACTGTGTGTTCCTAATAGCAAGCATTTTTTCCTATTATATTTGTAGAAAAGGATAAACAATTTTGTAAACTGCTTGATGCTCATAGATATGCTTTCCAGAGTGTGTTTTGGGGAAAGGAAATTGGCAAAGATTCACAGCATGTGGAGATCATCCAGACAGTTTGGAGATTTATGTTTATGTGATTCTTCACAATAGGTCAGTTGACTATGTCAACATAGGATGGAACAAAAAATAAATCTTTAAAACTATGCCTATAAAGCACACATGGATGATATAATATTCTGCTGAGCTTTTAGGTTTTATGTCTGCTGCTTAGAAAGTCCTTTAACCTTGGGATTTGGCAGTCACTATGAATAAGTTTGTATAATATCCATATTGAGTCATAACAACTGATCCTGAGTGGGTGAAGCAAGCCAGGGTCTTCAGCTTTCTCAGATACGTGCCTTGCATTCTGAGTATTGGTACAAATTTTCTTTTTCTAATACACCCAACTCTTCATGTCATTCTCCCTCTTCATATCTTATGAAGATGAAACATGGCAGAGAATTTCCTTCATTATCAGGGCACTGGTAATCATCTCACTCCATCTCTCACCATAACCCCAGCCCACACACATCAGTCAAACCCTTTTCTTTGGCTGTTCTAAGCACTTGGAGTTCCCTAAACACACAGGTAGCATCTGGACTCAGGGATTTTCAGCCTAGAGTTTCCCCATAGAATTCCCTTCCTCAACTTCTTTCCTTCCTAACTCTATCATGCTCTGCTTCTATCTCCCAATCCCTCTATTAATATCTGGTTATTTCCTTTCTGTCTTTAGCTTTTTATCTTATATGTCATATTCTCTAGAAATATTTCCTAGCTTATTCCCTATCCTTACATGGATTCAGTGATCCTCCTTTTTTTCCCATCATTTTGTTCTCATGCTTACCTTCATGGTAACACTCAGACTGATATAAAACTCTGTACTGCTTTTTACTAGCCCTTTCCCTATTGAACAATGAGTGATCTGCAGTTAAGAATCACATCAATCGTTACAGAAGCTCAATTCACAATAGCTAAACTGAAGAATAGAGTTGCTTTAGATTAGGTAGAGGGGAGTGAAGGGAGAGGAGGAGGCTAAGGGTAGGAAGTATAGCACAATGAAACAGACATTATCACCTTATGTACACATATGACTGCATGACCATGTGAGCTTGCAACATGTACAATCAGAAAAATGAAAAATCATACTCCATTTATGTATGATTTACCAAAATGCATAAATACATTGTATGTCATGTATAACTACTTAGAACAAATAAAAAAAATTTTAAAGAAGATCCAGATTTTCATTATGTTTACATTCCTAACAGAGTGTGCTATATATTAAATATTAGATAAACATTTTTGACCAAGAAAGCTAAGAAGAAAACAGCTCCTATTAAATGTAATTGAAGAGGGCGTTCATATGGAAATTATTGTCTACTTTTAATATTTTATTTCAAAAAGCTCATAGACCTTATCTAAGTCTCTCTCTCTCTCTCTCTCTCTCTCTCTCTCTCTCTCTGTCTCTCTCTCTCACACACACACACACACACACACACACACACACACATTCTCTATCTCCCTCTTAACATGTTCTCATTTAATAGATATAAAGGTGTTCCAAAGACAGTATTCCCTTGTCTCTCTACAGCCAGTTAACTATACCTCATGCAACAGTTCACCATGGTGTCAGAAGAGTGGTATGAGTGACAGGGGATGGGGAACCAGGGTTTTCAGCTAATGCACCCCAGTCCAGCTCAGGACTGGTTCTTTCAATGTTGTGGTCTGAAGGAAAGTGTCATTTAATGGCTCATCTACCACCTGTTGCCAGGCAGGATCAGCAATAGCAAGAGCCTTACAGACTCTGATTACTAACTCTTTAGTGGGAAGTATCAGAAACAGAACTTTTTTTGTTGTCTATACAAAGAGATCCATTCTGCAGATCCTTATTGAAACATAACAGAAGAGCTTGGATATCAGGCTTTAGAAGACACAGAATCTTCAGGACTGCATCAAGTAGGTGGGAGAATGAAGCAGCAGCAGTGCATGGAGGGGCACCAGGGGTTCCCAGAAAGCAATTCTCCTTGTTTCTGTCCTAGAGTTTTATGCACTGAGAATGTTGATAGCTGTGCTATCAGATATGATAACCTCCAGCCACATGCAGCTCTTGAAACCTGGATATCTATCTTTTCTGCACTGAGATGCACTTCAAGTATAAAATACACACTGAATCCCAAAGCCATAGTATGAAAGAATGTACACATTTCATGAATAATCTTAAAGTTTAGTACCTGTTAATATAATATTTTAGGTATATTGGGTTAGTTAAAAACATATTAAAATTAAAGAGTTTATTTTTTACTTTGTAATGTGACTTCTATACATTTTAAATTTATGCAAATATTTCTCATTCATGGCAGACTTTCTTTTTAAATTTATTTTTGGTTAACATATATTAATTGTACATATTAATGGGTTCAGTGTGATATTTCAATACATGCATACCGTAGACACTCCAATTATCTGCCTTGCCAAACTCCTTCCCAAACTCTAGTAATTACTATTCTACATTCAGATCAACTGTTTTATTGTTGTTGATACTGACTTTCTATGTCTATTAGCACTGGTTTGTATCATGGTTACATTTATTGTTTTATTTAATCTTCTTTCAGTAGGACCTTTAATATTTAACCTCTAAGTCTTTAGTTTAGATATTCTAAATATTCTTGATGAATTATAAATAATATTATCAATCCTCAAAAAATCTTCTTTTCAGTTTTCAAATTTACACATCATAATTGCAAATAATTATGGGGTACATAGTTTTGCTTATATACACATACATAATATTTAGTGAACAAATCAGATAACTAACATCTCCCATTTATTTCTGTAGGTGATGTTCAAATTAATACCTCAAATTATTACATACAAGGGTTCTTCCTGCATTTAAATCTTTTTTTACTCAACTTAACTTTAAATTTTTGACTCAGCAATTTGTGAATCCAAGAGTAAAGTTTTTATGATATCCCACCGAAAAAAGCTGGGAACCAATAGTTGCCCTTAATATCAGCAGCTATTTGTTCTGTGAAAAGCAGTGTCTAAAATAGAGCCAAGGTGAAAGTGAAAACAGAACTCTATAAAACGTCAGTCTATGATTGACTCCTTACATTGCCATTATTTTTTCATCTCTCACCCAATGTGAGAAAGTGCACATTAGCCACATACACCAATATACTGCAGAACGTTTTGTATTTTCATATGCTGTAAATTGAGTTTGAAAATGAAGCATAATGTACGGATCCTTAATGTTTTTAAATTAAAAATTCTCATGAGGTTAGAGTTCCTGAATTATTTTTTGTTGTTATAGATGGACAGAATACTTTTATTTTATTTATTTTAATGTGGAGCCACTGAGGATTGAACCCAGTGCTTCAGCAGTCAGATGTTATTACTACTGTCAGTGCTGATGGAATGGTTTTATCAGAGTGCAACAAAGTTAGAATCAAGGAGCAAGAAATCCTCAGAGCTACCTGTGATCAGAAAAGCAGTACCCACAGGGAAGTAGCAGGGAAGAAGGATCCTGAAGAGGATGAAAAATAAGTGCAGGAAAAGGATAGAGTAGAGAACAACTAGTCCACTTGTGTATCCAGGATTATTATGCCTGAGGTCTAAATCAGTGTGCATAAGACCTAGTGACAAATCGGAAACATTAAGTTGTATGGCAATGTCTAACAGAAAGGTGATCAGTATAATAGATTCCACACCAGAATGAGCAGCATTAGTCTAGAATGAGTTCTATGGTGGTAATGGAAATTCATTAGAGTTATATTATTATAAAAGGAAAAAAGAATGAATGTAAGATATGGAAAGATTATAGAGCTTAAGTTTTTCCTTTGATTATCTTGGGAATAAAAATTATAATTTATTTTTATTTGAAAGAATAAGAATTAAATTTTAAAAAATTAAATGAGAAATGAATAAATCTGAGGAAACTGGCAGAAAGTGTAATTTAGAAATTAGAGAATTAGAAAAATTCTATTTTTAGCATTTGATTTTGATTTTGATTGTGTTGGTAATTTCTGGTTAATTAAATTTCTAGAAATGTCAAAGTCTCAAGTACTAAAGTAAAATAGATATTTTTCAGCACTTCATTACATACCAGTACTTTTTATAACCTAGTTGGTATAGACAAATAAAATCAATTCACAAAACAGAAATATATGAATAAAACATGTTTCATACTGGCCTCTGAACATTTCTTATTCTGTGTGCAACCTGACCTGCCCTGACTTTAATATGGCTACCTACTCTGATTTCTTCATCTGCTAGATGGTATTTACTTAACTATCAAGACCAGATTCCCTCACAATAAACAGATGCTTCCCTAACTATCCTCCCACTCCTGGTTAGCTCTTCCATGTAGGGGTGAGAACGACATCCTGGAATGCTGTGTGCCACAAACTGTTGTACTGAATGCTCTTTAGAAGTGGATGAATAGTATATTGTTTCTACCCATGTTTGTGTGAGATTGTGTTATCAGTTATAATTCCTGACCCAGGAAAAGAAATGCTATAATTTAATTCTGTATTATTGATTAAAAGAATATATGAACCACTTTGATATAATACAGGAAGGTGAGGGAGCCAACATACCATTTTAGAAGGTCTAATCCTTGTTCTCACTGTGCCAGAAGGTCACAGTTTATACTTATTGGCAAGATCACTAGTTCTGCCAAGTTTTCCTTTTTCAACTGCCCAGACAAGTTCTCCATTGAAATCCCAAACTGTCATTCACTTGGACAATTGGCCATGTGCTGACATCACCCAGTTACTTGTAAAAGAAAAAAAAAAAAATCTCAGTTGTGCTATATGGAATACCTGCTTTAAAGAAACACCATAAACCTTCGATGGACCTCCTAGCTTTGAAATGTGACCCAAAATAGCAGGACAAATGTATGACATTGAATAAAGTTATTTAAGATAAAAAGTTCTTGCTATTTCTGGTATCTGTTTTTTAAATCATTAATTCATATCTATGGCCACATTAGGCATTTTTTTTACCCAATTTCCCCCAACTTGTCTAATATTAAAATATTTTAAAAATACATATCCACATAAAATTTCATAATCCTGGGCCAATATTTCTGTTCTCATTATTTCTATTCAGCAAGTCTAAAGTAGAGTCCAGCCCTGTGCTTCCAAGCAATGCCCCTTGCCTGACTTCCATTATCAGGCATTTGGAGAAAACTGCTTCAACCAAACAGCATTTGGCGATATTCCAATGCTATTCCTTTAAAGGTGAACTCTGAATCATTTAATTTTACTATTTCACAAATAAAATCAATCTTAAAATTAAATTAAGATGTAAATTTTTCACACATGAAAGGACCTGCTATATGTCTAGCAATTTATATTTTCAAAATAAGTTCATACATATGTGCTTGCAGTTAGACCAAATTCTTGACATTTGTATGCTTATGAGCAACCATTCTTGGAAAATTTTTAAGTGCTTTTCCACAAGCATTTTGAGAAAATCCCCAAGTACCTAAATCTTTGAGAGTAGGCACTATTTATTGAATACCTAATATATGTGAGGTATTTTTATGTGTAATTTTATTATTCCTTTAAAAAGATGTGCATTTTTGTCTTTTTTTTTTACAAATTAAGAAAGTAAAACCCCCAAATTTAAGTAACAAGCCCCAAATACCATATTAGAATATTATGTAAAATCGACAATCCCTGCTTATTGAATTGCCTCCCAGGGAAAAAACACTGTATCAAACTAATTTATACATAAACCAAATCAATAAGAAATAATCTGTCTGTGCTTTTCTAGGAGTATTTATTTTCATTATTTAACCACCGTGAACTTGTGATTTAAATCCATTATATAAATATTTCATGTCTAGAAATATAAAAACTTGGATGGTTTTTTAAATTTTTAAATTCTTCTATCAGTGGAGAAGAATTTCTGATGATATCAATGATTGTTAATAACTATGGAGATGTAACACCATAGAGAAAAATATATACTTGAATTGGTACTGAGGAAAAATTCTTACAATATATTTCTACATGACAAAAGAACACCCCAGGACTCATAACCAAATCAGTGACTTTCCAGTCCTCTATAAAGGATGCTTAGTGACCAAAGGAAGGAACCACAGTTTTTAAATACTGCTGGTATCAATTATCAAAATTGCAGTGGGTTACAGGTTTTTCTGTTGCTAGTTACATTACCTTCACTACTCAACAAAATGACAAAAAGTCTTGATAAACTTTTAACTTGCTAGAAAAAATACTTCCAAAAGCATATTACTAAATATATTCAAATGCTCTCCAACACTTTCTCAGACAGAGAGAACAAGCAGGGGGCAGAATATGACAATATCTGGTCTTTGTGTACATATTTAAGTGTCATTGTTTGATTTTAAAATGGCCCTGGAATTTTAGCAACTTAAATTATTCTGTGATTGATTCAAAAGATTTTTTCCTTGATATCAAGCAATGAAAAAAAGTATATATTTAGGCATCTAATTAACAAGCTAATTTTTAAAGAGACATTTTTGGCTAATTATAAAGAATATACAAAAGTAAGTCAGTTTTTCTAACTTTTTGCCCCAAATTTAGTTGATTAATTAAATAAACAGGAAAAAAAATTATCCCTTTTACTTACCACATTTATTACACATGGTATCTGGGAAATTTCTGTAACTTATTTGTATATAGTATAAAATCAAATGTCAAGAAGAATTAGAAAGAATGCCTACCATTCCTTTTCTTTTAAAAAATAAGATTAAAAAAAAAGACCTAAGTGAATGTGCATCATTAGCAGAATGAAAACCAATTGTACTTATATAAGTTTAAACTGTGTGTGTGTGTTTGTGTGTGTGTGTGTGTGTGTGTGTGTGTGTTGATAGTAATTAAACCCAGGGTCCTGCACATGCTAGGCAAGTATTCTATCACTAAGGGACATTCCAAGGCTCTTAAATTAACTAAAGAATTTGGGTGAAATACAAAATTTGGTTGTTATACAAAAAGGTCACCAAGAATATACATCGTATTTGTAATTGTCCATATACATTTTTGTTCTAGAACAGGTACTTAAAATTATTATGTTATTCCAGTAATATATAACTATATGATCCAAACAACTATTACTTTTCTTTAAGTCTCATACTGAATAAAAATAATTGCTATATGTCAAGAGTTCTACATGCTTTTCCTAATTGAAAGATGGGCCCATATAGTCTGGAGGACAAGGATAGCAATTTTTTAAGTGATGGCATTTGAATCTGTGTGGCACACAAGCACATGGGCATCCTCAATTAGGGCCACAAGCAGTGGTAATGTTTGTAGAAAGTGATTTTCTTATATGTGTGAAAGAACATTAAAATTCATAACTTTTATCCCATGTAATCACTTCTAGAAATCTGGACTTTGAGTACCCCAGATAGATACATACAGAGTTATGAAGATGTTATTAAAAATTCTGTTTAAAATATCAAAAAGGAAACTAAAAGGAGCTAACATTAGTGTTTAAAACAATTATAGCACACATTCAATGAAAATCTTTTAGTGTTTTCAAATGAAAGTGGTGATGAAGTAAAATGAACCCACCAAAGAACAAAATACAAGAAGCAGAAGTTGAATTTGTAATACGTACCTTCAAATTTACATTTGAAAGTAAAGTATACATGTTTGTGTGCATGTATATGGAAAAAGGACAAAAAGAACCACAACAAAATATTAAAAGGCTATTGCTAGATGGTAAGATTATATATAGCTTCTTTTTCTTTAGACTTTTCTATATTCCTGATTTTCTGTTAAAATTTGAGTATTTTTATAATCATATGGTACATATTATTTTTTAAACAAGAGACCTTCTGTTTATTTCATTGATATTTTTCTGTTTTAACAGGGAGCATTTTCAAACCTTTTTCCAACTTCCAAACTACTGTTTTCTTACATTCCTTCTCTCCATTCCAAGTTTATCATCTTAGTCTGCTTTGAGAAGAAAATTAAAGAAAACAATTTTTCTTAGTGCCTCCTGGCTCTGTGGCATGCTAGATGTGAAGTCTGATGTTAGTGATGTGACCATTGTATTGTCATTTTCATTTTTAGTCATGTTAAAAGAGAACACACTTCAGAGTACACAGGTTCAACATTTTGTTTTTCACCACTCAAGTTTATACGTTAAGATCTTTCTCTGATTCATCTTTCTTCCACTATGTTGAAACATCATGCAATCTTTCCTGCTTTGTACAGTTTGTACTTCATAAACTTAGTCTTGCTCACTTGCTCTGGAATAGGATTTCTGTACGTCCCAGTCGTGCTATTTACGTCTGTGTCCTATGCCAATATATCAAACCTTTTAACTTTAAAATGGGTTAACACCCACCAACAAGAGTTGGGATTTGAATAGTGTTAATACACAGACTATTGGAATTTGACTTGTCACATAGAAATCATTCAATAAATGTTAGTTCTTAAAATCGGTACTAACACAATTGTCTCTGGAAAAAACTAAGAAAAAATAATTGCTGATAAGCTAAGTTAGAGGAGATTCCCATCTCACACACATACACATGCACACACACACACACACACACACACACACACACTCATGAAATTGTTTCATCAACATCAATGGAGTCAAAGCACTTGGAAATTTTTATAGACACCCTTGTTAATTAACTTTCAGCCAAGAAGAAAATTTGGTGAACAGTAGCAGAATGAATAGGAAAAATATGCTCATGTGAGATTGATGAGATATAAAAAAGCCATATTCAGAGTAAAGCCTTTTTCACTATTTTTAAATAAATGGAACATATTTAAAGGATTTACTGGATATGGGAAGAAAAATAACTAAAATCTAAATAATTTAGAAGGAAATAATGATGCATTGAGCAGAAATAATTCTACAACAGAATAATGGAAATGATTGATAAGAAACTCATAAACATGGATATAAAAAAGATATTCAACTTATTTCAAAAATAAGAAAGTGGCTGGGCACGGTGGTGCATACCTATAGTCCCAAAGGCTCAGGAGGATGAAGCAGAAGAATTGCAAGTTCAAAGCCAGCCTCAGTAAAAGCAAGACACTAAGCAACTCAGTGAGACCCCATCTCTAAATAAAATACAAAATAAGGCTAAGGATGTGGCTCAAGGGTTGAGTGCCCCTGAGTTCAATCCCCAGGACCCAAAAAAGTAAAAAAAAGAAAGTGTAGAACAGTTATAGAATACATTTAAAAATAAAATTATTCTAAGAACAGTTTGTGGTAACATATGTAATAATTTCAACAAAATGGACAATTTTCTAAAGAAAAGCAAATAAATATCCAAAACTAATTTAACAGTGATTTAACAATTAAAAAAAAACTTAAAACTGTCAAAAACAGCATAAACAGGAAAGTCTCTCCATAGACAGATGATTTTCTACTTGACTTACTCTAAATTTTCAAGACACCACTAATGTCTGTGCTATAAAAATTACTGAAAAATGTAGATGGTAAAAAGGAACATTGCCAAGTTCACTTTGTAAGGCAATAACTACTCTGAAAATAAAAGTTGACAAAGACATACAGAAAGGAAATCCGTGTATCCAATTCTTTATTACTATAGACACACAGCATTTTAAACAGATTACAAGTTGAATTTTGGTCTAAGAATTAAACTATTAATCATTATGAAGTCTACTAATAAAATGTTGACATAGACAAATAAGAAAAATTATATAATATTTTCCATTGGATCCCAAAATAAAGGCTACAACAAAATCCAAAGACCATTAACTTGCGTAAGTTTTTAACATACTGAGATAAAGATACTTCCTCAAAAGCATCAATCTCAGTCCATGAGACAATGGAGCACTTAACCAAAGCCACAGGATGACACCATTGCTATTGAACATTGTCTTAAATCTAGCCTGTGTAACTTGGAAAGGAGAAACCAAAATAATTATTTGCAGATAATAACATGTTAAATCTAGAAAAAAAATGTATACAGGATATAAAAAATGTACCATTTGAACCTCTCTAATAATGAAATATATGCACATAAAAACCTACATTTGGATAATAGAATCACAGCATTTTATTTCTACTTTTTTTCCCTTTCTGAACTTAATGTGTATGTACTGCCTAAACAGCATAAATAGAAACAAGAGCAAAAGTGTCTGGAAACTACGACCTAAACAAACTTGGAAAAATTGGGTGCGGGGAGGTTAATTCCCTCAATGCTGAAGCCATGAAAAATTTATATGTAGATTTGTATTATGTATTTATTATACACACATTTTCCCTTCTAAGGACCACATGTGTGTGAATTCAGACTCTAATACATAATACTTCTCAACTTGTAATTGACTTCATGTATCATGAGCATCATTTCATATAAATATATATTTATCTCAATCAGCCAGATCTATGCTAGTTTCCTGTATAAATTTACTATTGATTTCTTCAGCAGCCTCATATTTATGAAATTACATTGATTTAATTTTTGCAGATAGTATTTCAATAGGTATTCTCTCCTATATCTAGTTATTTCTGCATAGAGAATTACACAAAATTTAGCAAATAAAAATAATAATTTATTTTATCTCAGGGTTTTGTGTGTCATGAATTCAGGTATGAATCTTCTGAGTCATGTGCCATGAATGGAGGTCACTCAGGAGTGTTCAGAGTTCAGTGTAGTGGTGCTGGGTCCAGGCTGCTTCCCTTTGACACCTGGCAACTTCACAAGCATTCCTGGAAAGTTGGGCTCAGCAGGCTCTCAGCAGGAGTGCCCACATGTGACTTCCTCTGCATGGCAGTTTAGTGTGGGTGGGCTTCTTCCTTGGCAAGTCAGAGTACTCACATATTCTAAAAGACCCAGATAGAGGCTATACCTGGAAGCTGTGTTATATTACCTAACCTTGGAAACCCCAGAGCATCACCTGTGCTCTTTTCTCTTGGTAAAAGAATCCACCACAACTCAAAGTCAAGGAGAAAAGACTTGACTCTACCTTCCTGGAAGTAGCAGTAAATCAAATAAGTACTATTTGATCATTCTCTTTTTACATTTCTGCTTGAGAACAAACATGTGTGTTTGTGTGTGTGTGTGTGTGTGTGTGTGTGTGTGTGTTTTCTTGTGTTGGATTTTGAAAAATTGGTAAGATGAAAAAAAAAATCTCCCCCTTCCCTTTTCCCTATTCTCACTCCCTGACTCATGTCTTTCTTATTTTGCTCTTATTGTCACTGTGTTCTACACATCCACATTCCTGGTCATGATCCTTGGTTCATTCAGGTCTCAGTAAAATCAAAGTCTTCTTACACCAAAGGGGAAAAAAATAACTTTCCAAGGTACAAAATTGAAAAGAAACTTTAAATTAGCCTTTTTGAGAAAATTTTCTTGAATTTTGGAGATTATTTCTTTTAGGAAAATTTGTCTAAAAGAAAAATTTTTGTTCTAGAATAAGAGCAAGAAATTGTATAGGGAGCTGGGTGTAGTAGTGCATGCCTATAATTCCAGAAACTCTGGAGGCTGAAGCAGGAGGATCACAAGTTGAAGGTCAGCCTCAGCAACTTAGTGAGATCCTATTGTTTTAGAAGAAAGAAGGAAAGAAAGAAAGAAAGAAAGAGAGAAAGAAAGATCTTTTCAGAAGCCTTCAAAGATATTCAACCTAACTCATAAATGAATTCAGCAAAGTAGCAGGATATAAAATCAATACACATAAATCTAATGCATTTCTATTCAAAAGTAATGAATCCTATGAAAGAGAAATTGGGAAAACCACTCCATTCACAATAGCCTTAAAAAAAATTCTTGGGAATTAATCTAACAAAAGAGGTGAAAGACATCTCCAATGAAAACTACAGAACACTATAGAAAGAAATTAATGAAAACCTTACAAGATGGAAAGATCTCCCATATATTTGGATAGGCAGAATTAATATTGTCAAAATGGCAATACTACCAAAGGCACTGTACAGATTCAACACAATTCCAATTAAAATCCCAATGGTGGTACTCATAGAAATAGAGAAAGCCATCATGAAATTCATCTGGAAGAATAAGAGACCTCAAATAGCCAAAGCAATCTTGAGCAGAAAGAGTGAAGCAGGAGGCATCACAATACCAGACCTTCAACTATACTACTGAGCAACAATAACAAAAATGGCATGGTTTTGGCACCAAACTAGGCAGACCAATGGTACAGAATAGAAGACACAGAGACAAACCCACAAAAAAACACAATGGAGAAAAGATAGCCTGTTCAAAAAATGGTGCTGGGAAAACTGGAAATCTATATGCAGTGAAATGAAATTAAACCTTTATCTCTCACCCTGAATAAAACTCAATTCAAAATGGATCAAGGACCTTAGGGATTAGACCAGAGACCCTGCACCAAACAGAAGAAAAAGTAGGCCCAAATCTTCATCATGTTGGCTTAGGACCATACTTCCTTAACAAGATGCCAAAAGCATAAGAAATCAAAGCAAGAATCAATAAATGGGATGGATTCAAACTAATCTCTAGTAATTAGAGAAATGCAAATTAAACAACTCTAAGATTTCCTCTTACTCCAACTAGAATGGCTATTATCAAGAACACAAGCAATAACAGATGTGGGCATGGATATGGGGAGAAAGGCACATTGTACATTGCTGGTGGAGTTGCAAATTGGTGCAGTCACTCTGAAAAGCAGTATGGAGATTCCTCAGAAAACTTGGAATGGACCCACCATTTGACCCAGCATCCCACTCCTTGGTTTATACCCAAAGGACTTAACATCAGCATATTACAGTAATGCAACCATATCAATGTTTATTGCAACTCAATTCACAATAACTAGATTGTGGAACCAACCTAGATGCCCTTCAACAGATGAATGGATAAAGAAACTGTGGTATGATACAATGGAATATTATTCACCCATAAAGAAGAAGAAGAATATGACATTTGCAGGTAAATGGATGGAGTTGGAGAATATCATGCTAAGTGAAATAAGCCAAGCCCAAAAAACCAAAGGCCAAATATTTTCTATGATAAGTGGATAATGATACATAATGGAGGTGGTGGGGTGGGGGTAAGAGAAAATTTAGGAACTTTAGATTACATAGAGGGAAATAAGAGGGAGGAGGGGGCGGGGAAATGAAAGATGGTGGAATGAAACAGACATCATTATCCTATGTACATGTATCATTACACAAATGGTATGAATCTACATCATGCACAACCATAGAAATGAAAAGTTGTACCCCATTTGTGTACAATGAATCAAAAAGCAGTCTGTAAAAATAAAAAACAAACAAAACAATAAAAATGCTATACAACCTAGATGCCCTTCAATAGATGAATGGATAAAGAAATTGTGGTATATATACAAAATAGAATATTATTCAGCCATAATGAAGAACAAAATTATGGCATTTGCTGGAAAATGGATGAAGTTGGAGAATATCATGATAAGTGAAATAAGCCATTCCAAAAAAAACTAAAGGTGGAATATTTTCTCTAATAAGTGGATGATGATACATAATGGGGACGGGGGAGGTGGGGAGTGTAAGAGAAGAATGGAGGTACTTTGGATTGTGTAGAAGGAAATGAGGGGATGGGAGGAGGAAGGAGAATGAAAAATGGTGAATGAGACAAACATCATTACCCTATGTGCATATGTGATTACAGGAATGATGTGAATCTACATCATGCACAACCAGTGAAATGAAAAGTTGTACCCCATTTGTATACAATGAATCAAAATGCAGTCTAAAAGTACAAATAAATAAAAATTTTTAAAAAGATATTCAATATGTTTTATTGAGCTATTCCTTAAGGGTCAAGAGGTAAATGATGGTAAAATATGATGCAGTATGGTATAAAGTATCAGAAAATTAATAAATATCTTCAAGATAAATAAGTGAGTCTGTCCTTTGTATGTACAGTCCATTGAAATCCTACCACTCAGATTTTTGTATGGTTTACAGTATGTTCAAAGCTATGTCCCAAAGACAGATAACAGAAGCAGTATGCCTAAAGGTAAAAAGACAGAATTGACCATATTACATATATAACTAAAAAATAAATAAAAATATTAATAATTAGACCTATAAGGAAATAATAAATTCCCTTGCCTTCTGAATCATCTTTTGATCATCTCTGTAAATTTCACTATAGATTTCCATATTTTGTTCCTTTTTCTGAAGCTGAAAAGTAAAACCTTTAAACCAGTAAAGTGGAGGAAGGGGGGATAGAGGAAAGGAGGAATGGAAAGAAAGGGCAAGTATGGAGAATGCAACAGAGCAATTTACTCTGTATGCCTGTATGAACATGTCACAATGAACCCCACAAGTAGGTGTAACCGTAATGCTCTAATGGAAACACAAGAAGGGTAAAATCCATGTGAAAAGAGAAATGCAAAAAGATGGCCATGTAAAGATGGAGGCAGAGATTGGAGTGATAGCTTTGTGAGCCAAGGGATGTCAAGAATTGACAGGCACACCAGCAGTTACGAAGAGCAAGGAAGGAATCTGAGACTCAGAGGGAACGTGGCACTGTTGACACCTTGATTTTGCACTTCTACATCAAGAACTGCAAGAAAATCAAGTTTTGTTGTTTTAGCCCTGCCCCCACCAAAAAAGAACCTTCTTCCACTTAAAAATGTTTCCCATGTGCCTAACACTCTTAATCCAGAAAGTGTCATTTAGAAATAATACCTCCTAAGCCTAAATTCAGGCATGGTGACACGTGCCTACAGTCCCAACTATTAGAAAGGCTAAAATGGGAGTTCCCTTGAGCTCATGAGTTCAAGACCAACCTGGACAGCATAGAAGCTCACCTTAAAAATAAAAGAAAAGAAGAGTGAGAAAAAAATGGAAATAATGTATTCTATTAGCAACAGGGAATACAGCCCAAAACCACTAAAAACATAATATTTACTATGGACTTAATAACAACTCTGTGAACAAGGGGCACCCTAAAGTTAGGTCAGAAACCCCATAATATTATCAAGCATTTTGTGTTTTTCTAGAAAGTTCAGCATTTTTGCTTGTTGACCAGGTGTCCTCATGATTATGGCCTCATGGGAGAAATTAGTTGCTTTAGCTCCAGACATTGTAGTTATGGTTAAAGTTTAAATATATCTCTATCTCTCTCTATCTATCCATCCACATATGAAACAAATACTGCTCTCATTATCCCTTGTGTAAGGTACCAACATCCTTCATAAAAGCTCCCTGGTAGAGACATCATTGGCCATACTTGGTCATGCCTGGCTCTCAAGGAGGTGGAGAAGAGATTAAATGAATTTCCAGTCTCTGTGGTGAGTGGAAAAAGAGAAAGAAATTGGATGTGGCTTTCTGGTGGTGAATTAATAAGCAATGCCATTGAAGAAAACAGAGCAGGCTGAGTCTTGGTATAAGGTAAAGAAGCCCATATGAGAGTGTTTCTAAAACAGGAACAAGTAGTCTTTACAGGTTGCACACAGTCCACCAACTTCTCCAATATAGGCCTCAATTTCAATGAGCTTGCTAAGAATTGAAGAATTGAGAATATACTCTTTCTCTCTCACACACACTTTCTGTTTGTGTGTGTGTGTGTGTGTGTGTGTGTGTGTGTGAGATTTCGTTTGTAATGTTCATTTATTACTTGTTTGATTTTAATGATGCACCAGGGAAGTTACCACACAGGGACATATTACAAAGTAGAGGTAAAAAGCAAGACCTTTGGAGACCTGGAAAAAGAATCAAGGTATACACTTGACTCTGTGGCTTTTTAAGGAATCTTGGATTCTCACTTAAATTTAAGACTTAGTTTCCTCATTTGTAAATGAGTCATTGGCAAAAGATTCCATTTGGGGTTATATTTTACTATCACTCTTTCACAAGGTAACCAAAAGTGTAATTATGCTAAAGGAAAAGTGATTTATTCTCATTTAGTCACTTAATTATCATCGCCATCTTCACCATCTTTGTTGAGCATAAATTGCCTAACAATGTGCTACATGCTTCATGTGAACTATAACATTAAATTTCTTTTTTATCCTCATCTTAAGAGATGACACAGTTTAGAATAGAAGTGTCTATTAGCCCAGAGTTGATTGGCAATCTACAGGGCTGGAAATGAAGCATTGTACCTGATTCCACAAACAGGTGCTTATACATTACAACATTGAGTAACTGAGGAATATCTCAATGATATAAGTATAATGCTTTCAGTTTTTCAAAGAAAATTATTTAATTACAATATTACCAAAATAAGGACACATAAACTCTTAGAATTTTACCAACATACCCTGAGCAGAATGCCCAAACATTAGGATCTAAGTTTACTTTGAAAATTTGTGAACAGTCCGTGCAGATTTGGGAGAGACAGGACATTCAAAAATGAGTATTTACATGGAAGATAAATATTAGTGAACAGTACAAATGGCTGATTTTTAAAAAATAGTTTTTGACTCTAATACTAGAGCAATAGATTTTTAAAGCAGAAAAAGATGGCAGAACAGCCTGTGATAAGATAAAGTAATGGAAAGATTTGTTATATCCCCTCATGCATTAAGTAGATTAAGAGGGAGCCCTGGTCAGAGCAGAATGATTGGCAATGAATTGGACAGAACAGATCTGACAGGAAGCTTGGAATAGCCTGAGGCTGAGAAAGAAACAGATCCTTTGCCAAGGCAAACTCTTGCCAATGCTGCTTCTACACAAAGTGGGTTGGCACTCAGCCTACAGAGTGCTATTTGGGGCCAAACTCCCATGAGGGGACAGTGTGGGACTGCTACTTGCATGCTCAGAAAGCAAAAGGTAAGCCTCTTTTCTTTCCCTTTTTCTTTTGTTGCTACAACTGAATAGGAAAATATTTTTGTTTTCTGCTACAACTCTTGGAAGGGTGCTCCAGACAGCTGTGCAGGGACATTTGCACCTGAATAAAAATGAAACCAATCCCAAAGAGGGAAGCAGTGCTGAAATGAATAAAATTTCATCCCCTGTTTAATGGCAACTTGATGAAAATGTCTATTTTCTGAGGCAGGGCCTCCTGAAAAACTCAAAAACCAGCTGTGCCCCAAAGGGTATACCTGAATCCTAACAAGCAAAATAGGAAGTGAAACAGTTTAGGAATAAAGGTTTTCCTTTCCTGTTTAAAGCTAGATTAACAAATATTTTTATTTTCCATTCATGGAATGGTATGTTGAAACATACTGGATAGAATTACATGCTTAAAAGCCATTTACTCCCTGGTGCATCAACAAAGCAATTCTTTGTAGCAAATATCACAAATTCTTAATGAATTTGAATTTGAGGATGAGAAAACAAGCAGAGAATAAAAACTACTATCTCCATAGGCATAACCATAGTGTAAAATCTGCAATGCCAGCAATTTAGAGGTGAGTCTAAGTAGTGATTTCACTTGCCAAAGGCTTTCCAGAATTAAAAGTGTGGGATTTGCCTCCAGTAGTAATTATATAAGCCAATTGAGAGAGGAGACAAAACTGGAGAGAAAAATAGCACAAGAAGGGTGGAATTAAACAGTTTCTCTTGCTACTTATGTATATCAATGTTCTGTGTTTGCTTACTTGGAATCTCCTGGTTGAAAAGAGAACAAATAAATGAGTCCATATTAACTACTTCAATCCAACTCCATCCATAATTCATGCATATTTCAAAATAACTCATCATCTACCATGAGTATATACAATTTTTGTCAATTAAAGTTAAAAATAAAGCAGTGATTTTACGAATTAAAAAGAAACTATTAAAAGAACTCACTTTCTGTCAATCAGATAATGGCTGTCATTATCTTCAGATGGATACTGATTTACCTTGGCCACCCAGGACTTGGTAGAGGGATGTGGAACAGAGCCAGTAAGCTGGTGGTTACACTGCATTCTAAGATCTTGACACAGAGAAAGGCCACTGCAAAGATGATGCAATGTTGGCTACTCAAGCCGAAGTAACCTTAATAGGTATTTTCCTGAAATGGAAATCCTACAAACCAGGATTACGTAGATAATTTCCAGTACTCCTTAATTTTTTACAACCTGCATTGACATTTCTAGTACCTCTGTTTTACAACCCCACTGGGAAACCGAGGTGATTTCTTTTTCACAAACTAAACCCATTTGGTTTTGAGCAACTCTGAGTTCATTAGCTTTTTCCAACTATTAAAAATACATTACTAGTATCGTGGAAGTGACCCCATGTCTCCTTTTTACTGGAATGTCTCTGTTAGAGAACCCAAACCTGGCTCAGACTTTTGTATATGTGAGACAAGTAATCATGTGCAGAGAACACTTTGAGGGGTACCAAAATATTCTCTTAAAAAAAAATGTTGCCTATAGTATCACCTGGATAGCCACTATCTGGTGATTGTATGGCCTGCACAGTCCCACCTGCAAATGGCCTCTTACAAGGCAAATTCTATTCCTATAATAGGTAAAACATGATCATAAAAGAAGTTGTCCAGTAATTTTCCTTTGAAATGGATCAGTACAGAAACAGAAGGCCCTTCTCTGACTTCTCCAGTGGGTAAACCCAATTTTTGCTTTTCAAACTCCAGTACAATTGCATGTTTCAGTATTTGTACCTCAAAGGGAATCAATTATTCCTTTCTCTTCATCACTATAGGCTTTATACTCTCTATTATGTAGCAGTAAATCCATTGCAAGTTGGAAATATCACAAGTCAAAAATGCATTTAATACATTTAACCTAGCAAGTATCATGGCTGAGTACTGCAATCCATATTACAGCATCAGTTGTTTACCCTCCCACTGCTGCTGCCCAGCATTGTGAGAAAATGCCCTATTGCATATGGTGCCCCTGGAAATGATCAAAATTCATAGTTTGAAGTATGTTTTCTATTGAATGCATATGGCTTTTGCACCATCATAAAGTCAAAAATATTACATTAAACCTCTGTAAATCAGAGACCATCTGTGGTGACAAATGGTATGAAGAGAAATAAAGCCAAATAAGGAGATATAGAGTGATGGCTAGAGAAGAGAAGGAAAGGTATTTGAGTCACTTGGGAACTGAATATAGGCAGGCAAAGCATAAATTCAGAAAACACAAATTCCAGATATTTGATGATAAAAATATAGTTATGTACCACATGCAAGCACATTCCAACATGTTTGTTTTCTTTTTACAATTAATTAAAGTATACAATGCATATTCCAAACCCAGAACTGAAGTTCACTCCTCTAAAAATTCTTCCTTTTAAAGTAAGTCTCTCTCCTTTGAACTTTGTGGCATTTTCAGTACACTTGTGCTCAGACACTTCTTTCTGGTTGTGATTTCTGGGTTAGGTAGGGTAACTTTACTAAATCTCTTAGCACTTTGAGGAAAGATCTCTGCTTAAAATATATTACATTCTTAAAATGTTCAATGCATACTTATTGAATAAAAACAAAGTGAATAATTCAAAGAAAAAAATATATATATATTATTATGTACCAAGAGGGAGAAATGAAAACAGTCTACCTGGAACCTCTATATAAAGGGTTTGCCTTTTCCATAGAGAAGTTAGAAATAATATTGATTTGAGCTAATTAGTATGGACTCATTTATTATTTCTCTTTCCAACCTTCAAGATTTCAAGTAAGGAAGCAAGAAGAACACTGACCTGAGAGGTAGCAGGAGAAACTGCTCAATCTGATAGCTGAAATTATAGTTGCCTACCTGTCTCTGATTTTAGAGTCATTATACTGACAATATTGAAAAATCTTAGTGATCAAGTATTCCTCCCACCAAGAAGGACATTGTGTATGATCCTTCCTTCTTGGTACACTACTGACAAAGTATATTGCCATCTCTTACACAATCTTCCATTTGAAGGCTTAATCTAATTTCTCAACTTCATCACCAATATAGTCATCATAAGATCATATAGATCATAGTAGGCACTGCTTTCTACCACAAGTGAGTAGTGAATCATAATAAATTAGAAAGTAACAAGTTAAAGTAGTTCTCATTGGGTCCATCAAATTCACGTTCAATGTCAGGAATTATGGACTTGTTCTTCAATTATATTTTTAATTGATAATCTTAGTATTTTTGTTTATCAATGAAACTGTGTGAGATTCATATTGGCAGAACAAACCTATCAATTGGCAGAAATTAATAGGCATAGGAGATACTCGTCACCAGTAGCTGCCCATCCATCTCTTTGTTCAGAGTCATCCTCCTGGTGATGGAAATTGTAGGATGAAATGTACAAAATGTTTCCAAGGACCTACATGTACTTTTCTCTCAAGTATGTGTTTACAAGACAAAGGAAGACTTTGATTTCTTTACCTTCGAGAAATGCACAGATTCACTCTACAGATAAAAAATATCTCTTTATCAAATTCTCTCACAACAAAATTTAAACAAATATAGTTCATGATAATTACAAAATGGAAGTTGCCAGACAGTTGTTTGACTGCCAGCTAAGAAAATGTCATAAAAAAAAAATCTGGCATCTTCACTGATAAGAACCTTGTAGCTTAGATATTGCTTCCTTCCTTTGCAAACCCTCTATGTATCTCTCCTTCCAAAAATTGTTCAAATATTGTGGCAGTTAATATTTTGATATGTTAACCAATAAGTTGTATTGATATAATTATGTGTACCTTATGACCTTTCCCAGAGTTTACACAGCTAGGGTCTTCCAAGTTCATTTTTCAGGGAAGGAAAATAATAGGAGAAAGAGCCAAGAGAGGAGTCAAATTGCTGGCTTTTGAGAAAGTCTGATTTTACAAGCAGGAGTGAGAGGCACAAACCCAGCAATCTCTCCAAGTAAGAATTAGCAACAAGTTTGGTCCAGCTGGAGCAGAAGAATGTACCCTGGAGTAATTAAAGTTGTGAGTTGTCTGCATTATATAGCCATGCTTGAAGACTAATGTGGGTTGATATGGATCTGGCAGGAAATGAAAAATAGCATCATGAGCAAAGGTGAGCATATTTATTTTAAATAAATTATCTAGTTCTGAAAAAAATCCAGTGATAGCTGGAGTACTCGTTCTTAGCCAACTCTCCCTTTCAACAGCCTTCTGGAACTAGTCTCCCACTAATATAACTGTCATCTAACGCTAGAGTCTGGAGTAAAGTTCAGGTGTATCAGAAACAGAGTCCTCAGAAAGAAGGTGAACAAGGTGAGTTTCATTGTTTCTAGAAGGAAGACATTTTGAGACTAATTCCCAGAGAAAATACCATGCATTACTGATGCAAACTACTGCTGCTAAAGAAGGTATTATAAAAGAAGCATTGGTGTTGGCTGAGGACAAACATCACCTGTTTCAATTTGTTAACAGGTAGAGTTTTTACCCAGATGCCTCAGCATTGAGGTACCACATGCCACCAATCCACTGGCAAAAGAATCTCATGTGATGATCTACAGACTGTTAATCTAACATTTTTAAAAGAATTTCAAGAACAGCTTGAAAAAAAGAGCACATGTGTCCACAGATAGTAGAGCAGCATTGTAAACAGGGTCTCTGGGTTCTGACTGCCAGGCTTAGAATCCTAGTTCTTACCTAGATCCATAGTGATGTGGTCATAAGCAAGTTATTCAACCTCTGTGCTTTGGTTTTCTCATTTATAGAACTTTACAGTGTCACTGTGATAATTAGAATGGTAACACATGGAAAGTACATGGGATTTGGGGTCACTTTCAGTGTGAGTTCCTATTGTGAAGTTAATATTAAACAACCCTTGGCTACCGTGAATAGTGGGTGGACTATCATGAGCACTTTGTAGAAGACTGAGTAATGTCCCCCAGATATGCTCATATCAGAATCTTTAGAATCAGTGAGCATTACCTTATATGACAAAAGGGACATTGTAAATGTGATAAACTAAGGATCTTAGGTGGGAAGATTATCCTAGTTTATTGCGGAGGACCAGCATAAGTATATATAATGGTCCTTACAGGAAAACACAAGAGTCAGAGTTAGAGGATTAGGCAAAGCAAGGACAGAAGTAGTCTGAAGTGATGTTCTTTAAGACTGAGCCACAAGCCATGGAATATGGACTTCTTCAAGAAATTGAAAATTAAATATAAAATTAATTAAATATAAAAAATAAATATAAAAATTACCATTTAAATATCCCAAATCCTTAAATTCTGCAAAGTATCATTATATTCATTCTACAGAAAAGTTATGGTTTTAAAGAACACTTGGAACTCACTCAAAATTAAATGGAGAAGAGGACCTGCCTGATTCCAAACATTACACTGTACATAATTCCAAGATTTCCCTGGTGAGACATTTGTCTCAAGGTTCCTTCTTAAGGAAAACCAGTCACTTTGTTACAACAATCACCATACCGGTACATAGAACACTATTCACTCATTCACTTCCAAATTCCAGCTTATTCTCTGGTTAAAAAAATGAAGAAAGAAAGAAAGAAAAAAAGATAACAAGAGAGTGATGGCTATAATCAGCAGCGAGGGAGACCAGGGGCTAGAATCCAAAGATTTGAAGTCAGAAGATATTTAATTTCCAAGACAGTCAAGCCTTGCTATGTGATCAAGGACAATTCATTTAATTTCCTTTAGTTTTAAATTTCCCATTGGTACAGTAATTACCTTGGAGGTATGGTAGAAGAGTAAATTATATAATCAATATTAAAACTATTTACATGCCATGCACATAATTTCATTCATTGAGAATTGATTGCAAGTCTAAAATTGTTCTAATCATGTTACATGGATTATGTCATTTAATTTCCACATTATCATAGCATGTGAGCATGAGGTGGCAATAGAAATAATAGCTCAAAGCATTAACCACAAGCCAAACTGTAGGCTTAGGCAACATATTCAACATCTCTGTGTCTCTCCTTCCTCCTAGAAAATAATGTTAATTCTTTATATCATGCATATAATGTAAGAAATCAAATTGTGGGGGGAGTACTTTAAGAACTATGTGCCTACCACAGAATGTTTCCTATGTAATTGTGTGAGGTTATCATCACCACCACCACTTCTACACACACACAACTTACAGATGAGAAAAGTGGTTAATTACAATTCAAGATCAAAGAGCTTGTAGATGAGGGGGTGTTAAAAACAAGATTGAAACTCACAATGTCTCCATCCTACTCCCTATATAAGAAAAGTACCTTATATTAATATATATTTCAAAGTATGATAATATGATTTCAAGATATCATATATAAGAAATTTGAAATGACTTGTTTGCTATAAGTAAATGACATGAAATATTTGCACAAAATTTATTTCATTGAATATTTTGAATTTCACTGAATTTTGCTTTTTGTAACCATTTCTCCTTAAGGAGAAAGCATTCTGCACATGGATGTTTATGTCAGCCTCATTCATAATTGCTCAAACTTGGAAGCAACCAAGATCTCCATTAGAAAGTGAATGCATAAACTGGTACATCTAGATGGTGGACTTTCAAAACTGAAAAGAAATGTACTATCAAGCTGTTAAAGGACATGGAATAAACTTGAATATCTTATTAAGCAAAAGAACTCAATCTGAACAGACAGCATACTGGATAGTTCAGCTATATGACATCTGGACACAGTTCAAAGTTAGTGTTTGTCAGAGTTGAGGGAAGAGAGATAAATGGAGGAAGCACAGAGGACATTAGGGTTACAGAACTACACTATTCAACATGTAATGGTACATAGGTGTCATTTTTCATTTATCAAAATCCACAAAATATGTAGCACTAAGAGTAGCCCAAATGCAAGCCTTGGACTTTGGGTGATTATGAAGTGTCAATGTAGGTTTCATTGTAACACTTGTGCCTCTCTGGTGAGGCTGCAAGGGGATCAGTTGGTCTTGTGGGAACTCAATACTTTCTCCTCAATTTGCTAAACACTTTTTAAGAAAAAAAATCTACTTAAAAGGAAAAAAAAATCAAGAAAGATTTTATGCATCTGATATTTGTTAAACTTTGATTACTTTTAAAATATAATTGTCCTAATGTACTACATTCTATAATAATATAAGATCAAATATTTATGGATCCTTTTAATTTTATTTTGGACATTGGGAAGTTGATTTAAAGTTACTAAAATTAAATTTTTGAATTTTTTTCATAATTTTTATCATTATGGAATTTTTAAAAAATTAAAGAAATATTGATAGTTTGAGAAGTCCTGTCTCCAAACCTGACCTCATTTTACTTTAAAAATGAAATTATACCCTGAGGTCTGTCCAGAGTGGTAGGTTTAAAGGAATCCTATTTTTACAAAATTTGACCATTAATCTCTGTTGAAACACATATTTCATGACTCCACAACTTCAGAAAGGGGAAACTGGGCAGCACTTCACTCTGCCCTTCAGGGAAGCATTCCTTCCTCTGCTGTCCTGAGTAGGACATGTCAGCCCCATGCCTTCCCCAGCTTCTCTTTAATGGTTCCAGAATGACCCAAATCCCTCATGCGATTTCTTCATTATTAAAAACCTGCCATACAACCAGAGAAACAATAGCTGTCCTCCATTTGTGTTCAATGAATCATTAAGCAAATAAAAAAATAAAATAAAATAAAAATATAGAAGTC
Source organism: Glaucomys volans (assembly GCA_020662805.1). Lineage (NCBI taxonomy): Eukaryota > Metazoa > Chordata > Mammalia > Rodentia > Sciuridae > Glaucomys > Glaucomys volans. Next base: position 1,249,208 of record JAJEJO010049658.1, read on the forward strand.
TGACTTTCACTAATTTAAAAAACAAAAAACAAAAAACTTGCCAGCCAGGTGCAATTATGCATGCCTGTAATCCCAATGACTCTGGAGGCTGAGGCAGGAAAATAGCAAGTTCAAGGCCAGCCTCAGAAACTTAGTGAGGCCCTAAGAAACTGAGACCCTGTCTATTTTTCTGAGTTTCTTTTAATCATAATAATTAAATCATATTGACTCTACATCTGTTTTTAATTCAAAAAACACTTACTGGTAGGGAAAGATTTTCCTATACAAATGTCCATGACTATTTCTATTTCCTTACGTTTTCTTTTATCCCCCCCCCCCCCACTCCTTCAGTGCCCAGGACTTCTTGCATGCTAGGCCAGTGTCCTTCCACTGAGCTACATCCCCAGCCCTTTTTTCCTTCATTATACCTTCCTCTTTCTTCAATTTCTACCCCCTCCTCATTCATCAATTTTTTTCTACAATATCACAGTGTGAGAATCGCTAGGTTAAATAAATTTTTGGTACCAGGAATTAAAATTTCAGAGATAACATCTCATAAGGAAGCCTTTCTGTCAATATGATAGTGCATGTACCCTATACCTCTGAATGCCCAATCACACCTACAGTAAAACTATATGTGATTCAGAACTTGATGCAGAACTATCAAGAACTAGACTGTTTTTCTTCCATAATTTTAGGGAATTAGGCAAGAGTAAACAAACGATATACAAAGTTACTTAAGAATATGATGAAAAGAATTACAATTTTTTATGGAATGAAGAAAGGATATACAGTCTACTAAAAGTGAGATCAAGCTGTTAAGACATGTGGTTGACCACTTTTCTCAAAACCCCAATAATATCCCAACTTTTCTGAAGACTTAAGGAAAGGACAATTTGAATGGATAGGATATTTTGGCTCCAGACCAAATTTCATCTAGGAAAAGTTTGCAGGTTGTTAGCATTTTTGACTTACACAGTCTTAACATGGCTTGATCATGCAGCCAACAACATGCAAAGAAGACAGAACAAACTACTTACTTCAGTTGCCTCACCTGTAGGAACATGTCCAAAAATGTCACCTGTGACTGAAATACTTAACCTGGAGCAATTAGTGTAAATGGGAGCAAAGTGGTTAACTCATATATCTGCAAAGACCACCCAATGATTTTTCTTTTCTTTTCCTTTTTTATAGACAAAACATTAGTGACCACAATAGATGATCTATTAGGGTTATATTAGTGAGCAAGTTAACAGAATTCAATAAAGATGGCATTAACGAGAAACATATGGTCTATTTTGGAAAAAAAAATAAGACTTAGTAAAAGGTATGAGAATTATCTAATTATTTTCCTGCAACAAATTTGATCATTATATAAAAGGTAAAAAAACAAAGTAAATGATCAGATTTTTGGCCAATCAGTGAACAAGGAAGTACTAAATAACAGAAATTATAAAAAATAGGCTTTGTATGACAATGTCCAGAACCCTTATAAACACAATCATTTAGATATATATAAACAGACAAAAATGAATGATTGCAACAACTTTTTAAAAACAGATATACTCATCTGCTGGGGTAGTCTGCAGTATTAAAAGTATCAAAATGCAGTCTGTAAAAATAAAAAAAAAAAGTAAACTATGTTGCAATATGAGGTAAGTTACAATTTGAAAATCTGCATCTTCTGGTTTTCATGTGATGAGAAGTAAACATCCAGATAAATGCTTGGTCTAATGAACTTATCCATCCCATGACACTGAGGCCCTCTAAAAGTTTGAAAAGTGAAATCAGAAAGTATGTAAACATTTTTTGACTTTTCAAAAGATACAAATGCAACAAAAATATAAACTTAGACTTCCTTTGGACTGCAAAAGGCTGATCTTTTTAAAGGAGTCTGAGTAGATGCAAAGCTATTTTTTTCTTTTCTTCCTAAAGCAGATTAACTATTTGGTATTTCTTTGAATAGCTTAGAAGGTTCAAGTTATATCTGACAGAGTGAATAGGTAATGATATATGCTTCATTCACCAAAGAAACAAATGTTTTGTTTCCCAACTCTAATTCTCTATTTTGTAGTAAGCTAGAGTGATATAATATACACTAGTATTATTGTAAAACAAGAGTTTATTACTTGGCTAAGTAAGTTGATCTTTGGAAAAGTGTACAAGTGCTTTGAAATTAAATAAAAACTACTTAATCCAATCTTCTCTCATACAAATTCTTTCAAGGAGAACAGACACAGCCTGTTAAAATAACAAAGAATGTAGAGTTTCCATTCATGGACAAAGTGTCCTCATTCAAACTCCCACTCCAAAGCTACCTTGCCCCTCTTCTCAACTTTCTCTGCAGTAGGGAAATGTGATTCCCTGGAACCTCCGGGATTTTGTTTTATGTTAACTGGCAGAGCTTTTCACGTCTCACAGACCTGGTGACACCTAAATGACACACACTTTGGATTGTCTTGTTGTGTGGAAAAGGTAGATAAAGGGAGGAGGAGAAACCTAAAACAGGTGGCTGAGGGCAAGGTGGCTTTCACAAGCGGTTCTGAGATCTGGGCGAGGCTTAGGATCACTGGGGAGATAAAACCATAGCTGCAGTGAAATGATTTCACAAGAAGCGTTCGATTACAAACCAAATCCTGAGAATTCTCCACCATCTGGCAGCCCTGGATTGGAGCTCTGCAGAGGAAAAAGTAAACTCTTCAGAATCTTCAGCCAGGATATGCGCAGAGACCAGTATAATTTAAGTGTCATCACTAGAGTCTGTCTGACTTGCAAAATGACTACGAAATTGTGTCAGATGGGGATTGGTGTGAAACACCAACATTTCCAGCTGTACTGGGAAATAAGATCCAATGTTTTGCATAGAATTCTACTTGGCTCCATCTCTGTGTCACTGTCAGAATTCAGCTCTAGATGTTAACCTGGTCAATATACTCATTTACTGGTTTAGATTCTTTGCAAGAAATTGTGAACATTGCATGTTTTTCTAATTCTACAATCATTTGGAACAATAGATTTAATACTGATTTGGGGGTGTTGGGAAGAAGTATATTTCTTCTGACTTTCTGACTCTTGTAGCAATGTCTTTAATGTATTCATTCCCAAAAGACGTTGGCAAAGTATATTCCATTTAAAAAAAATATCTTAAAAGGTTGAGATGTGATTTCCACAAGATTACAAAATGTAAAACAAATGTCAAAGTAAATTTTTGCAATTGCTTTTGATTACAGCATTTTGAGATTCTAAAGCATTTTAGGAAATTCTTAAACTAGCATTTTTTTTTAACAAAACATAACCTCCCTTGAACCTAACCACAATTCTTTTCCTTCCTGTCAGTCAGTTCCTTGTACTTCTTTTGAAACACTATTTGTAAGACAGGCCCCTAGGGCAGAAAGCATTTGTTGAACCAGCTCTCATTATAAGAAGACCTTTCAGAGAGCTTGGATCTTCTTCAGCATGAAGAAGGCAAGGCCTCTTCTAGGAGGTCTATTTTATCGGACTTCTTGTTCCCACTGTCAATGTGAGTAGCTCACAACTTCTGAAGAAAAGAATGAAATCAAGTGTGAATCAAGGTTACAGACCAGGGCTTTTATAATCAATGAGAATATTTATTTCCTTCTCTGAAAGTTCACTAGTGGCTAGAGTTACTAATGGGACAGATCATTACCAAAACACATCTGTATCATTGGCTGTATTTTTTTCCCCAGTTTTGAACACAATTATATTATACTAACATAATAAAGTGCTTCCTTTCAGCTAATGAGTTCAAAACTGAATCTAATCTTAGGAGTTACATGAGTATAGCAGCTCAGCTGGTTCCCTTTGGGGAGAGCAGTTCTCCGTATCACAAAGGAGACCAGTGGAAATAAAATGCACATCTACTGAATTCCTTTTCAGAATTGCAGCTCTGGAAAGCACCAGCCCCATTGAGTTGCTCCACCGGCTGCTGATTTGACATCATGATTATATACATAAAGTTATACCTTTTTGTTTATCAAACACCATAGATTCTGTGAGGATTATAATTTTGAATTTGATCTATTTGTGCCAAATTGCCTGAAAATAATAATTAGAGGCAATTTAACATAATGAGTACAGTAGTTTCAGATAAATTACCTCTACAGAACATTAATTGTATTCATTAAACAGAAAGGGATAAAATTCCAAGGTCACATCTATTATGTTTTTATTTTTAGAAATCATTTTCAATTTCTTTATTTTTTAATTTATAAGACAATGATTTAGAGAGAATGAAGTGATTAATTTAGGATTATATATTTAATCCTAATTATTGCATTAGGATTATTAATTTGAAATTCTACTTAAATTCACCTAAAATCACATTCAGGATATATTCTAGTGAGAGTTTGGGAGGTTTTGTTTTGACTTTTGCATTGCTTTGAGTTTGAAATCTCTTTGGTCTCTAAATAATGAAAGATTATTTAGGTTCGGATATTTTTTTCCCTAGTGTTCTACATTACCCTAAAAAATTAATATAAAAGTAGATACACTGATAAAAGTATACTGAATTTTACGTTGGGAAATATAGCTAGAATTTTTTTTTATAAATTAATGATTGGTCAAATTTAGTAGAATACATGTGCTTTGACTTCTACAAAATTAGTTTACTCTTTTTATTATAAATATTGGGCCTGAAGGATTTACCAGCGTTTTATCAAGGCCAAGGTCATAATCTTAACAACTGGTCTGAAACGTAACCTCTACAGATAAAGCTATGAATGGTGTGTCTTCTGACCTAAGTAGATCTGTGTTGCCACACGTCAAGGAGACAAAGTATATAGTGTAACTTTAATACGTGTACAGAATACCTGTGCTGGAACATAACTGGTTATTTGGGCTATTTGTAATGAAATGCTTCATAAAATCCTTAGATTCTCTTTTCTTACATTTGAAGTTTAACATGCAACCTCCCAACTGCTAACTCAGTTACCACTGCTAACTAAAAAGAAATGACCTTGTGGATTCTCATTACTAGACAGTATGTTTCTCACTGTAAGTCCATAGGTCTTCAGCTTTAGTTTCCGTTTGGTCATTTATTTGTTTTTAGGCACATATTTGAATTTTTATGTTAATTTCTTTTCTCAGCCTTAGTTTTAAATCCATTCGTATGAATCAGTTTAGTGTTTGCCATAAGGCTTAGACTTACCAACTCGACTTGTGGGGTTTAAGTCAAAGTTCTGCACACACATACCTGGATTATTTTAACTTCATCAAAGAGTCTCCTCTCTCCTGGGCTGAATATACCTATTAGCTTATTTATGAGGTATCACCAATTTAATATGGCGAAAATAGCTACAAACCTTTTTCTTCATATAACAAAATGGCATAATCATCTAGCCCTTTGTTCTACCAAAATCAAATAAAAAAAAACAAAACAAAATCAATAGGAGCCATCTTCTTTTTCTCGCTTCTGACAAAAAAAAAAAAAAAAAAAAAAAAAAGCAGTTCCAAGTGACCATGCTTGAAAATAAACCTTATTTCCATCTACTCCTTGTCATTTCCACTGGTACCTCCTCAGTTCAAGCCACCATCACCTGTTGCCTGGATGCTTTCCATAGAGAAAGTCTCCCAAGTTTCCTTTGTCTATTGATGATTAACTCAAGCCACATGACACCGTCACTGCTGTCAAAAGCTTCCAGTAATTCCCATCTCCAAATAAAAACAGAAGTCCCACAGTGCCTTACATGGTCTTTCACAGGTTCTAGACTACCACTTCTCCACAGTTCACTTTGTTCCAGAAACACCTGCCTCCATGCGCCTCCCCAGGTAACTCATGCACCTGTGTTCTTCAGGGCTTCTGCCATTGTCATGCAGAAATCAAGAATGCTCTGGTCCCAGATTGCTTCATCTTCTTTCCTTATTCTATTCAGGTTTCTATTCAATGAATTATTTTTACCTCATCAGAGATCGCTCCCACATCACTACAGGTAAATTGGTCATTCACATTTCCCATTTCCTACCACTCTTTCTTATTATTGGTTCCTTTTAGTTATACATGACTGTTCAATCTCCTATGATATAATTATACAAGCAAGGAATATATTAGTACCCCACACTTGTGGGTGTACTTGAGGGATCCACTTAAGTATTTTCATTTATGTACATTGGGAAATTACATTAGAGTCATTCTACTGTATTTTCTCTTCTTATCCCCCTCCCTTCCCTTCATTCCCCTTTGTCTAATCAACTGAACTTCTCTTCTACCCTACCTTTAATTGTGTGTTAACTTCCACATATCAGCAAAAACATTTTGGTTTTGGGGGATTGGTTTATTTTACTAAGCATGATATTCTCCATATCTACCCATTTACTGGTAAATGTCATTACATCCTTCTTTATGGCTAAGTAATACTCCTTTGTGTATATGCACCACAATTTCTTTATCCATTCATCTGTTGAAGGGCACCTAGGTTGATTCCATAACTTGGCTATTGTGAATTGTGCACACAAACATTGATGTGACTGCATCACAGTAGTTTGCTGATTTTAAATACCTTGGATATATACCAAAGAGTGGGATAACTGGGTCAAATATCTTTACTCTGTCTTTTTTATCTTTGTAGTACTCATCACAGTCTGAAATAGTAAAGTATTGTTTGGCTTGTATCCTATCTATCTCCCACAGTAGAATGTAAGATCTCAGAGAAGAGGAACTTAGTTGGTTGGATTCAATCCTCTATCTCCAGCAGTTAGAACAGAGCCAGATATTAAGTGTAGGTGATAGGTAAATAGCCATTCAATAAACACCAGAATCTAGACTGAGTATAAAAAATAAACTTCTAATTTAATGACACTATTTAACCCACAGAATATTTTTATACTTCTCTATATGGTTCATAGTAAAATACAGTGAAAGGACCTTGTTTTGATCCAATGTTTTTATCCAATCAGGTGAGTCCCCTTAATCATGGTGTGATCTCACGCCTAGGTATACCTGCCTCCATGACCTTCACCAACATAAGTCCTGGCAAATGTTGATCAAGTTATCTTTCAAAATCTAATTCAGCAGCCTTTTCCCAAGTAAATCCGACCATTTCTCTTTGTAGTTCTTAAAGCTATCTACAGTTTTTTCATCACACCCAGATAATTCACTGCTCTGGTTGACTTAGTTTATCTTTTTTAATGGAACCTTAAGTATCTGGACAGCAGAATCCTCATCTTATCTCAGTGATGTCTGTATCAAAACATACTTCATTTATTCCACAAGCACTTATGGAACGAGTTCCAAGCATGAGTTGGGTATGTTCAAGTGCTATAGAGAAGTCCAGTATAACCTAAGAAAACAATGCAGAGTTGGTAGAAAATGAGGTAGATAAAGAATCCATCATGTTGGATGTTGCAGGAAAGATGGTAAGCTTTCATTTCCTTATTCTAAGTGAAGTGAGAAGGCTTTAGAGATTTCCAAAAGGGGCCTTATTATCTGATTTACATTTTTTAAAGATTGCTCTGGCTACTGTATAAAGAATAGGCTTTGAAGGAGCCCTCAATTAAGAGACCTATTAGAATGCTCCTAAAGTGATCAAGACAAGGAATAACAGTAGGTCAGACTTGGGTGTCAGTGGATCAGATGAAGAGAATCTGAATGTGTATGTTTGGGAATAATGTACTAGATCTATGAGATTTAAAAAAAGGAATCTAACACAATTTTCCTATTACATATATGAAAATATCTAAGTGAATCCCATCATCATGTGCACCCATGTACACAGAATGGGGTGCTAATTCGAATAAAATATATTCCATGCTTGTATAATTACACCATGATGGATTCTCCGACCATGTATGAGTAAAAAGAACCAATAAGAAAAATTTAAAATGTTAAACAAAAAGAAAAAACGGAATCTAGGATCACTGCTAGGGATCTTGGATTGAGTAATATTGTATTGTGGTAGCATTTACTGATTGGAATAGAGAAAGGATTTGGGACTGTGAGTTTGAAAACAAGAAGTCTTTTTGCTTTGATCTATTTGTTTTTATTCTGCATTTAAGTTTAGATTTAATTATAAGTTCAATTGTCAAGTGGACAGTTGGGTATACAAATATGGAGCTTGATACTAATGATTGAATTAATTTGAAAAAAGTTATGAAACTATGCTTTGTTCAGAACACCAAGGTTTTATGTTTGCAATAGTTAAATAAATACCATCTTTCTTCAATAAATAGGAGAAAAACTTAATACAAAAATTTTCTCAAATGTAAATTCACGATAGTCAAGCCTAGCTGTCAGCAGACAAATGGATAAAAAAAATGTAGTGTGTGTGTGTGTGTGTGTGTGTGTACACACATACATAATGGAGTTTTATTCTGCCATAAAAAAAATTATGTTCTTTACTGGTAAGTGGATTCAACTGAATAATATCATGCTAAGTGAAATAAGTGAGACTCAGAAAGCCAAAGGTTGCTCTGTGCAGGTATAAATATATCACAAAGAAGTATAATATTATGTATAACTATAATTCAACAATTTAAAAAATAATCATTTATACTGATTGCTTCATACTTTCTTTTTGTTCACTTCAAAATGCAAAGCCAATAGTTGTCTGAATCAATTTATATATTATTAAATGAAAAAATTATATATAGATATATAAATCCATACACATTTATATATAGTAAGTCTTTTAATTATTGCATGTTTAAAATTTTCCTACACTAGGGCTTTATATCCAGAGAGAAATGTCTTTCAAATTATTTGAGTGTATTTGAGAACTACTCTCCTGGGGATTTGATGGGATACCCCAAGCACCCAGTTGTGATAATCTCCATAGTTCTGACTTTATTCTCTGTGTCTCTCCTCTTGATGGACTTTCCAAGCAAGTTGCAGATGAAGATGTCTCTACAAAGGGTCAGCAGATCCAAGAATATAGAATTATCACTGTCATTAATACCAACTATGTTCTTCCTAATGATCCAAAAAGAGAAATCAGGAGTGTTGGATCAAAATTCAAGTGTTTATAACTGAACTTGTCATTAAAGAGTCGTTGCTTCAATCACTGGCATATAATCAACCACATGTTACCATTAAAGTAGAAGAATTATATACAGAATTAGAGATGCCGAAAGGATTTTCATGAAAGAAAAAATGTTACCCAGAGAAAAAGCTGCAAAGAGGAGATGGCAGATTGATTTTTTTATTGCCTATTTAATAGCACAAAGTAAATTCTAAACGAAGCTGTTCCCCACATCATAATGTTCACACCTGGTGCTGTAAAAAATTCATAGCACTTTATGGGCTGGCCTGTCAGGGCTTCAATTATTTTGACTCACACATTGCTGATGTTTTGTTTTGATTATAATTTAGAGGACATTATTATTTTATTCAGCAAAATTTTATTTTCCAGATGAGTTTTCTGATGGTTTTAGATGGATTTTAATTTCATTCTTGGGAGATTTCTGAAGTCTTTACCTTAAAAAAAATCTACAATTCAAAAAACTGGTAGATACTGACACTCTTCTCCTTTGCTTCAGTTCAGAATAAAAGATAACACCAATAAGTTTAATTTAAAATTCCTAGGAAGACAATGTAGAAGCCATATTAACAGAAAAGAATACTATAATAAGTTACGTATAAAGATTGTCTTATAAACTGACTCCTAGCCAACATGTCCCCATAAAGAAAGATAAATGAATATCAAGGAGCCTGGCATGGTGGTGTACACCTGTAATCCCAGTGACTTGGGAGACTAAGGCTGGAGAATTGCAAGTTCAAACCCAGCCTCTGAAACTTACTAAAGCCCTAAGCAACTCAGTGAGACCCTGTCTCTAATAAAATATTTTAAAAAGGGCTGGGGATGTGGTTCAGTATTTAAGTGCCCTGGGTTCAACCACTGGTACCAAAAAAATAATAACCAAAATTAAAATAAAAAGGGTCAAGAAGCTACCATTTACACATTTCCTGAAAAGCAAAAATTAAATACCTCATTCTTAGATATATTTGAAATTATAAAAGCAATTTTATGCTCATTTAAAATACTTCTCATACATGTTACAAAGCAATTTAAACACTGAAGAGTTATGTAGTTGGTAGGAATATCACCTTCAAATTGCACATGTCTTAATTCTCTTCCCACAAAAAATAATTCAATATTTTTGTGAGCATTCTGCCATATTATTTTTAGGTACCTTAATAGATTTATAATACAATGTTGCATGTATATGTGTGTGTGTGTGTATGTGTGTGTGTGTGTGTGTGTGTGTGTGTGTGTGTGTGTGTATTATATAAAAGAATCACCTAATACATAGTGGAAACTTTTTTTCACTTTTGCAATGTATCTTTGCAATCTTTTCAAATACAACTTACTTTTTAATTTATAGCCTAGCTTAGATACATAATTTCTAAAAGATATGCAGTGTTTTGAGAAGTGGCTTTATATCCAAACTTTGGGAATGGGCACCAATGCTACTAGGGTTTGAATATTTTTACTTCCTGAACTATGGAGTCAGACATAAGAAATATGTCAATCTCTAACCGAATACATGTGGACAAACAGAAGGAAAGATAGTAAGGTGGCCATCAAGATTCCACAGTTTCCATGATTTTGTTGTAAAACATTTCTGTAAAACAACATTATACAAAGAAATTCAAATGGAATTTAATTAATCACTCTTTTGGGTACACTGTAAGATGTTTGCAGCAATATTGCATTTTTACATGTACAGAAGAAAGTTTAAATTAATGCTTGGGCTAAATGTTTACATTTGTCCTGATAAGCCCAATTCTTAACATACCCAATAAAGGAAGCATCTGCCTTGCTGAAATGTCATGGTCAGTACGTTTTCACCTGGAAGAGCAGAATCGTCCCATATCACACTCTAGAGTGCCAAACACGTAGTATATACTGATTAAGATAATGTGCCCTCTAAATGTGGAGCCTGGGAGGGATGATCCATATGAGCTTATTCACCAAGGAAACCCACTGATTCCATCTCACTCTCAGAGCAGGCACTTTTTGTAAATAAAAATTTAATTCAGAAATTATTAACAAACCATTGCTTAAAAATTGTCTAAACATTACTAATATGAAAAAAAATCAAGCAGGAAATAAGAGGAACTCTTTTATGTCCTGTTGGTGAAAACATCAGGTGTAAAACAAAAGATGAGATAACCAGTTTAAAAATCAAGACTAAAGCAATCATCACCATTTGGAGCACTTTATTTAGATGATAGAAGACTATTTTTCAGAGCAAGAACTATAAAAATGATGTAGATGAGAATGTTTTATGTGTATTTTGGATGGCAGAATCCAATTAGGTCATCCACATTGAATATGAGGTGACAAAAAAGGAGACAGAAACAGCAGTTTCAATCATTGCTCAGTGAGAGTAGGAGAAATTTATTATAGAGTGCTGTATATAGATCATGGAGAGCTTTAAATATATAAAAACAGGAAATGTACTTCAATTGTCATAGAGGGATTTATTTAAGACTGATGGAGGAGATTATTAAATTTTGAGTTTCCTTCCTGAGAAATGCTTAAGAATATAGTGAATAGCTATTTGTAGTGAGTATTTTACAACATCTTTGCTAGCAAATGCCATTTCCTAACATATATATATTGCTGTGATTTCTCTCCTTGCTGTAGGTCTCCTCAATCTAGCAGCTACTATTTTATTGCAACCCAAATTTACAGAATCCTTAACTACCCAGTGACATAGATTAGTAGCTATGTCGTCGCACAAGAGTAGAAAGTCTCATAGTTCAGAAGCAGTTCTTTCTGGTTTTCCAAAATGGATAGGAGGCTGGGGAGAGTTAGTTTTGTTGTTGTTGTTTTTAAGAAGGTAAATTATTGATTCAGTGCTATTTCTATTAGAATTCATTAAAATCATGGCATTTGTTGTGTTTGAACCATTAATGTCTCAGAGTTCTCTTAAGTATTGCTCATCCACATACTGCCTTCATCCAAGGTCAGAAGGAATAAAATTACAAGATGATATCCTTATATTCTTTTTGTGTTCCTGAAACTGCAGATGCACACCTGCTTAAGGTAGTTAAAGTGCTAAATAATCTTCAGATGCTGAGAATATCTTTGGAAGAATGCCTTGTGAACAGAATAGCATCATTTCACATCCTTCACAGTCCAGCTGCCTTTTAAAAGTTGATACACATCTGCAGGCTGTTCATCATGAGTGTGGCTGTAATCTGGGAGGATTCCACTCTCATTCTGAATCAATGCTCTTTCATAAGTTTAATGCATTTATCATGAGTCTAGAGGCAAGGCCTATCCTGCTCTTATGCTTTCAATACAAAACAGTATGGCATTCCATAAATACTATATGTTTAATAAATCCATTCTGAATTGCAATGACCTCAGATGAATTTTAGAATCTGTGCAACATATCTCTTATTTATCAGAAACATGAATGTTATTGGTTCTTTTTTTTATTAGTTTTTTCAATATTTCTCCCATGTCAAATAACTATTTTCTTTAAATTGAGTGCTATGAGAGGGAGAATCAAACACAAAACGTGGCACTGGGGTTCGGATGCCTCCTCAGAGTTGTCCCACCTTAAGTCATGGTTGAGTCTTGGATGTATCTGTCTGCTCCCAGATAATGTGGATGGCCTTGGGTGAGCAGATTTTCTTCAGTAAAGGACTCTGCTGGGGGCATGGGAAACTTAGCTAGGATCAGTCAACCATTAACGTGTTAAGAAACTGAAAAAATAAGTGCTTTGGTTCTACAAGGAATCAAGGTGGCACACTACATCATCCACTACACTATTTTTATCTTAATCTGTTGTAACTGATTTCTTCTTTCACTATTCTATTTTTTAAAAATGATTTTTGAAACATCATTGATGACTGTATTTTGCAATCTTTTACAACTTTATATTTGAGCAACTGGATCTTGAAAAATTTTCTACTCTTTTACACCCTTTATTTTTTTCCTGCCCAATTGCTCCTTTTCTTCCACCTTGTTCTCTTTGCTCTTTACAGTCTTTTTGTCAGAATGTGTGTCCTCTTGCAGTTTAATTCTCACAGTATGTGAAGGATATACCAAATCAGCACCTCTAACTTGTCCACATTTCATGATAATTCTTTTATCTCCAAATAATGTACTGGATTCTTTCATAATACTTCCTCTCTTCATTAACTCAAAGGAAACATTTGGAAAACTAAGACACTTTAAAAACAACAAATCTATGTCATTTTATTGGTAGTAAAACTAGTGCTCTTTTAGTCCTACTACTATTATTATCAATACTATTATTATAAATAATTCCAGATCTTTCTTTCTTTTTCCTGTCAGTGAGTTCTTCTCAATATCTTTGTTCATTATACTCACCTCTAAATACCTAATCTCATTCCTGAATTCATTTTCACTTCTTTTCCTTCTTACTTAATAACCAGCCATGAAGTATTAATTTTTTTCAATTGTTATTTTCTTGGTTCTGGTTTATTTCATCTTGACTACAAGATTCTGTAAATAACTGTAACACATTCCTTGATGGCCTTAACCTTGCAGCTTTCCAACATTCTGCATTTAAGTCATAATTTGGAAAATTAATTTTATCATAATACATCCTTAGCATAATACTTTACAATAAAAAATATCCCATGGGTTTCTCAGGGCCACAAAATCACAATTCTAAATCTTCAGTATAATATTCAGGGTTTTCAATAGCATCCAAATATAAATTTAACAAATATTTTTTGAACAACTACTATGTGCCATGTACTCTTCTCGGCATCAAAGTACAGTGGTGAAGAGTATGCACAGAAATACTTGTTTTCATCTAGTGAAGAGGTGACACAAAGGCTAGAAAAGTAATAAAATATTTAGGAGGTAAATATTCAAAGTGCTAAGAATGAAAAATAAAGCAGGCAAGGATATTGAGTGTTAAGATGAAGAGATATTATTTTACCAAGGGTAGGTGTTAGGTCAGACTGCAGTAACAACTGTCATGGACTGAGGGAGATAAGCAAAAAGCTTTGTTGGCGGTTGAGAAGTGCAAGATCAAGGTGTCCACAGACTTTGTATCTGATGTGTGTCTTCTGTTTGGTGTGATGGCCGCCTTCCTAATATATTCTCACGTGGCAGAGAGAAATATTCTCTCTTCTGTGTCTCTTCTAATCAGAACACCAATTCTATAAATGAGAACTGTGATCTCATGGCTAATTACCTTCCAAAGTCTCACCTCCACATACAAGCACATTGGGAATTGGGCTTCAACAGTATATAGATAAAGAATTGACTGAAATGGTGCCTACTGAGTAAAGACATGAAGGAAATGAGAGCACACGCCATATGGATATCTAGAGGAAGGGTTATACTGTAGAGAGAGAGTGAAGAGTAATCCCAAAGGCTCTAATGAAAAGATTCTTAGAGCAGCTTCACTGTGCACTGATTGCCAACTTGTCTGAGTCTGGTGAGGCAGAACACCCATACACACCAAGCTGTGTGAAGCAGTTTTATTACACACAGAAGGAAATAAGAGAGATCAGAAGCCTAATATTCCTGTGAGCTGGTCCCAAAAGGCTCAGGGAGGCTGCATGGGCATGTACCCCACTTGTACCAAAGTAAGGGACCCCAGAAAGGAGCCTTCCCCAAGTCTTATGCCACAAGGTTGTAAAACTTACTAGGCTAAAATATCAATGGACTTCGAGTTCTAGGGCAGAACTTGAACAAATCTGTGCTGTTCCTTCTTAAGATGCTTCATTATTCCTAAGACAATTCAGTTACTCCTGAGAACTACAAGTGAAACAGGGTACTTGAGTTGGTCCAAGACCAAATGTCAAGAAGTCATTCTGCATACCTTGTCTACATGTCTGAAAGAAAAAAGAAGAAATGCTGAAATAATTATGTGGCTGAAATTCTCCAATTGGGGGCATATCAGCTTTTACGTGACTATAAATCCATGTGATTCCATGTATTCTCATGTCCTTCAGATTTTTGCTCACTAGTCACCATTTCTTAGTTCTACATCTATGGACTGAATGTTCATAACCCTGCCTCATTCATGCATTGAAGCCTTAATATCCAATGTGATACAGAAAGGGGAGAGTACTAAGAGATGATGTCAGAGAGGCGATAGGTGCTAGATCACAAGGGCTTTGATGGTCTTGATGAAATATTCCACTTTTACTCTGAATTAGACAAATGCCACTGAAAGATTTTGAGAAGACTTGGGACATGATCTGACTTTTATTTTAAAGGCTGCTCCGCTGAGAATGCACTGAGTAGGCAAGATGGAAACAAGTAGACAAATTAGGTGATGTAGTAATCCCAGAATGAGATAAAGGAAGTTGAAATTAAGGGGTACTGATAGAGGAGATAAGAAGTGGTTGCATTCTAAATATATTCTGAAGGTTGATCTAACAGGATTTACTGATGAATTGGTTAAGGGGTAAAAGAGGGGAAATGAAAACCAAGAATGAGTCTAGTTTGTTGAGCAACTGTCAAAAAAGAACTATAATTTAATGAGATGAAATATATTACAAGAGACCAATGTGATAGGGATGGGTAGACAGCAGAAGTTCAGTTTGGGAAATTTTTCATTTAATATTTTATTAAATATTCAATCAGTGATGGGTTATAGGTGATCACATACATATTTTAATAACTGAATATGAAATACTGCAAAGGAGACAGTAGAGATACAAGTTTGGGAAATATCAGCTTATAAATAGCATATAAATCTTTATGATTGAAATTATAATACCTTGGAAATCAGTACAGAAGAATCAGTAAAGGAAAGTAGGAGGAGGATCTCAAATAAAGAAGAAACATGAAGTATGAAAGGTCTGTGGAAGCCAAGTAATTAATTTTTTGAAAGAGGAAGAAGTGTCCAGTTTTATCTGTTTGCTAATTGGTCAATTAAAATTATGACTGTTGACTTGTCATATAATTTAAACTTTGGAAGACTATTAATGATAAGCCTAGACTTTCCTTCCAAACAATTATTTCATAAACATTTGCATATATACTTTTTCCAGTCAAATTTGACTACTTAGTGTTCTATGAAAATGACATTTATTTATGCTTCTTTCTCTTCTCTTACACACATATTCCCAGTTAAAATATTGCATCGCTGCCCATGCAAAAGCTACCAACTTTTAAAACCTGGTTTTATCATCCTTTAGCCATTCTCTGCTATATGATTTCTATTCAGAGTCTGCAACACCATAAAGCTTACTATAAAAACCATATATTTATCAGTTATCATAGAGAATACTGCTTGAAGGAAGAAAGATTCATGAAGAATCTTAATTAGCACACCTCAAGGATATTTAGACAGGATTCATGCATGTTATTGACCTTGGAGTCCAATTTTTTGCTAAGTTTGCATCCAAATTAGAACATGCATTCCATTTTGGAATTTCTAAATTTAAGAAAGTTCTCATTTTATAAGTCAAGCCTTTCCCCCTTTGAACTTAATCTATCACTGCTAGTGAGTCCTTCTATAACAAAAAAAAAAAAGAAGAAGAAGAAGAAGAAGAAGAAGAAAAAGAAAAAATCCATTTTATTTTGTTGGTCCTGTAAATGTTTAAAGATAGATGGCTATCGTGTTCCTCCAACCAATCTGTAGCCCCATCATTCTTTCCTTTTGCAGACTAAACACTCCAGTTTTTTCTAAACATTCCTTATGTGACACCATGTCTAGCCCTTTTACTATCTTGGTTGCCCTATGTATTAGCTCCAATTTGTCAATGTCTCTCTTAAAGAATGGCAAACCAAAACTGAGCCCAGCACTCCAGAATGCCTCGAATCAGTGTATACTGAAGAAGGAATTTTCACCTTAGTGTTTCAATCACTCAAACTGGTAAAAGTAACTGGCGATTTAGCCTACTGTTCACTTGCAAATAACATTTATTGAATATCTCTACCAACTTCTATTCGAATAACATAATGACCGTATTCCAAAAAGATAAAATTGAATTTTTAAATGGAAGTGAGTCTATACTCGTAATCACTATTTACTCTCCCTTTATTCTATCTTTACTTTGTGATGTTTAATAAAAGTTGATAGTAATTTGAAAATTCATGGCAAGTCAAAATATAAAATTGTAAACAAAAATATGTTGAACACCATATTAAGTAACAATTGTTATTATTAAAGTTATAAAACTTAAAGTCAATACAAAAAGTGTGCCTTGAAGAGAATATTACAAATTTTCTAAATGATAAGATTTAAAGCTCATAGTTTGTGTTTAAAACCATAATTTAAATAAAAAACTTTTTAGGTTGTGAAGAGAAGAAGTAGAACATAAAAACATACAAAATTTGTATCTTTGAATAAATAGAGAGCTCCATTTGCATTGCACATTTGTATGTTAGATTTCCAATAAATATATCAAAATAAGTTTGAGCATTTTTAAATATAAAGTAATAATAATGTCATTTAATTCCAGAAATTTACTAGGAATTATTAAATTGTATACTTATAACTAGTAAATTACATTAAAATAAAACTCAAAAAACATGCCAAAGTATTTGTAGCAAAATATGTAAAGAACTCTAAAAATTTACAAGAAAAATTATATTAAAAGTGAGCAAAATATTTTGCATATATAAATTAGCAAACAAGATAAACAAATGGCAAATAAGCACACCAAATGATGCCCAGTCATTAATCATCACAAAAATGAAATTCAGAAAACAATAAGATGTTTCTACATACCTACTAGAATGCCTAAAATATATAAAAATTGAAGTGCTGGCAACTAGAACACTCCTACATTGCTGATGGCAGAGACATTTTAAAAACAGCTTTATAGCAGGGCGCTGTGGCGCATGCCTGTAATCCCAGCACTTGGGAGGCTGAGGCAGGAGGATAGCAAGCTCAAAGCCAGCCTCAGCAACTTAATGAGGCCCTAAGCAACTCAGTGAGACCCTGTCTCTAAATAAAATACAAAATGGGACTGGGGATATGGCTCAGTGGTGGAGTGCCCCTGGGTTCAATCCCTAGTACCACGAAAAACAAAAAAACAGCTTTACAGAACTTATGCCCACACAGAGAACTGTACAGGAAGTTAGACATAATTCTACGATGAATTTCACCAAATGTGCTCCCAGGTATTTACCTAACTGACTTGTTTGTGCTTATGTCCACATTAAAGCTTGTATATAATCCTTCATAGAAATTTTCCACATATTCACCAAAAACTGGAAGTGATGAGGCTATCCATCAGTAGGTGGGTCTGCAAAATGAGACAAGCATACAATGAAATGCTGTTTTCCAATAAGAAGGAATGGATTATCAAACCCCAAGGTTATGGTTTGCATCTTTAAAGTCCTTGGAAAAGATCATTTGTTCAGAGGCAAAATTAGTAGATTATGAGAGCTGTAACCTCATTGGCGGATTAACCTCTTTAATAGATTAATAATTTGAATTGGTCTTTGGGTAGTAACTACAGGCAGGAGGAGCATGCTGGAGAAGGTCATGGGGGAGGTGGCCTGGACTTTATCTGTCCATGGAACCTTCTCTCAGTCTCTCTGCTTCCCAGCTGCCATGAGGTGAGCAGCTTTCCTCTACCATGCCCTTCTTCCATGAAGTTCTGCGATGTTTCAAGCTCAGAGTAGTGAAATTGACCAACTGACCTTCCAAAACCATAAGCCCAAGTTACATTTTACTGCCTCTTATCATATCTTTTGGTCACAGTGACACAAAGTGACACTGAATAACACGCACACACACACACCAAAATGGATGAGTTTAAAATCCACGTTGCTAAGTGAACAAGTTAATGTGAAAACACTGCCTATTATTCTATGTATATGACATTCTGAAAGAGACAAAAATATGGAGGCACAACACTTTACATAGGTCAGGGTTTGACACGAATTTTAGAGCAGGCATATTTGAATAAATGAAGCACAAGGAAATTTTTTTGCAGTGCTGGGGATTGAACACAGGGCCTTGTAGCTTGCCAAGCAAGCACTCTACCAACTGAGCTATATCCCCAGACCTCACAAGAATTTTTTAAGGTGATGGAACTCTTCTGTATGTAATGATGTATACATAGTAACATGCATTCTTTAAATCCCATGGAAGTATGCAACACATAGTATCAGTTTTGAGAAATGAAAACTTCGAATCATTTAGGAGATCAGAAGATACCAGGATGGGATGTGATAAAAATAATATACCAATTGATTACAAATATATGACATAACTCATCAAAGATAGGTAAGGAGAAAGTGCTGAGCTAGGTAACTCTAGATGTAAGTGGAGACTGTAAGGTTAAGAGCAAAACGAATATGCATAAAAATTGAACTTCAATTAATACAGTAGTTTCACAAGTTAATAATTCTAAAAACACTATATATACTAACCTTACTAACATCCCCCACTAATAAAATGTTAACAATAGAAGAAACCGGATGTGGGATATATAGTAACTCTGTACTAAACTAGAAATTTTATTCTGAAATAAAAATTAATTTCAAAATCTCTATGTGAATATTCATAGCAGCTTTATTCATTAACACAACAAAGTGAAAACAATCTAAACATCCCTCAACTGGTGAATGGATAAAGTGTTGCACATCCATACAATGGAATACTACTCATCAGTAAAAAGGAACAAGCTACTGATATACACCACACAATGCCTGATCTCAAATGCAGTCTGCTAAGTGAAAGAATCCTCACTCAAAAGGCTACTTACTCACTATAGATTTATGTGCCTGCCATTCTTGAAAGACAAAACTGTAAGGATGAAAGACAGATCAACAAAGTCAGGACTTACTGTGAGAAAAGTGTTTGACTACAAAGGTATGAAAGAGGTTTGGGTTTTCTGTTTTGTTTTGTTTTATTTTGTTTTGGTTCATTTGGTTTTCCAATGACAACCACTTGATCATGACGGTGCTTATGTAACTGTCTGTATTTGCAAAACCTCATAGAACTGAGCCCCCAGAAGAGTGCATTTTGCTGCATGTTTTAGCTTGGTTAAAACATTCTTTAAAATCTTTGGTAGATATAAAGTTTGAACAGTAAGAGTTTATATAAACTTCCTGATTGATAACTGACATTGAATCATCTCTTGGACTGGATCTGCTGATTGTCTCTGCCTTGGGAATGTTTACCACTTTTCAGGATTTTTGTGTGAGTGTGGACTCCTGGATGGTTATCTTATGTGTTGGATTAGATTCCAATATCATATATCCAAAACTACGTGCTGACTGCTATTTAATTAAAATTTTAATTGATACAATAAAACATTAAAAATGTAGGATATTATTATTATATTATATATATTTTATTATTATTATTATTAGGATATTATTATTATATTATATATATTATATTATATTATTATATTATTATTATTATTAATAGGATATCATGTGATGCTTCAATACACACACACATATATAGTTTGGTGGTCAAATCAGGGCAAAACATTTATCATTTCATTTTTTTGTTTCCAGTTATTTTGCATTAAATCCGGTCTATATAAGTTTGGGTCCTGCAGTGATACTTCTAAGTGGTTTTGTTTTAAAGAGAAATTAACTTCACTAGACTCAAATTTTAAGTCTGCCCTGCTCTTCCGTTTGGTAGTTCAACTTTTTGTTCAAACAGCATAGCCTTTCAGTTTTCACATAGGCGCATGAATCCATGGTGAGCCTGAGACTGAATAGATTCCATGTATGAGTTAATGCATCCCCCTCTCCAGCTCTCTCTTCACCAGCATTCACCCCTCACTCTCCAGGAGTCATGATGCTTGGGCTCCCCTCCCTGGATCTCTAGCCAGAGGATCCTGGGTGTCCTGTCTTTACTAGAATTTTAGCCATCTGTGCTATACTGCTCAGTGATGAAGTTACACAACAAAATATAATAAAATGCAACCCAGAAAACTCACATACTGATGCTTACCATTAAAAATTGGGATTTTTCATAAATTACCTGTGTTTTGTTTTGTATCCAGACTCTTGGATTTTTTCAGGGTACAGTTACTTTTTGTGGGTGAATTTGTGAGGAATTCATACCATAAGGTTTCAAACAGATGTCCTTTAATTGACTTTGTAACCACAAATATATTTTCAGAACTTCTACTTTGTATCAGTTTGAATTTGTGCATGATTGTGTAGCCATGGGTACAGTATAAAAGCAGGTGGTGTGTGGCAAAAATCGTTGCACATCAGCTTGATACCACATTGAAAAGCTGAAATTGCATATGCACCACTTCCTCATCAAAGAGTAATAAAACTAGAAATCAGTAAACAGTTGAAACACTCAACAAGCAACCAGCTGAAATTTTATACATCATAACCACTCCTTCTATAAATAAGAAATAAAAGATAAATGTTTAGCCCAATTAGAAAGCACTAATTATGAACTCAGGGCATATAACAATATAAACAATGCTGCCATAGTTATCACAGAAGAAAACTTCTGACTTTAAGTGATTTTGTTACTAAATAAAGGGATGGAAACATTGAAGAAAGACATTGGGAAAGCAGGAGAAATGATCTCAAAGGTAAATATGAATAAAAGAGGAAACACAAAACTAGAATTCATTTATTTTTCTAGAAAAAACAACAGAACTTTAGCCATCTTAATTCATAAAAAGGGATAAAGCACAAATGTACAAAATTGTGAATAAGAAAGAAAAATATTGTCTTTCAAAAATAAAAATGAAAAACATTACAGGTCAGGGCTTTTAAGTAATAAGGGAAAATCAGAAAAGTTCCAAGCTATTCATAGTTTTCTGAAATGAAATAATAACTATGGATAGTTTCACATTGTTTTGAAAATTCATTTGCAGTAGGTGCATAAGTCTGTTGCATTGTGGAGTTGGTGGTTATAACATTTTATCTAATAGCAATGCAGCCCAGGAGAGGGAACAGGAAAAGTAAAGATAAATGGAATAATGTACACTAGTAATTGATTAGGAACCAATGACAGAACAAAGCTATTGGATCTAATACGAGTGGTTTAGGAATGATATCTAGGACTTGAGGACTGGAATTTTCAATAACAGAAAAGAAATTCAGGATTCTGCTTCCTAACCTTCTTAGTATGTCTTATATTCTTTGTACAGCCCCTATCTTGGGGATTTGGGGTTTAGCCTTAGCAATGATGGTGTGAGCTGCATGGGCTGAACATGACTAAATTAAATGGCTGCACACACACACACACACACACACACACACACAAACAAATAAAAAGAAAAATGAAGCATAGAAATATAGATAAGTTTGACCAGCTTAAATATTGTGAGGCTGGTATCCTTTCTCAATATGACTTTAAACATTGTTTGTATGTCTATGTTTTATGAATCCTTTACAGCTTATATATGTTATGAATAATTTTGTGCCAATGAAACGTTTTTTTGCTTCTGATCCTTGGCTGTGTCCACTGGTCATCCTTTATGACAAATTGAATGGATTTTTATTAAGTATTTAAACAACGTATAAGCTTTATATGGTATTTGTTTAGGTTTGTTGTAATTGTGCTGTCAAAGAAGAAAGCAATACCATGAAGTTAAAAATAAACAGAAAGAAAAGAGATTCAGTGTGAATTCAGGCACATGACAGAAAGAGAGAAGAGCGTGCACAATAATAGAAGTGAGGATGTTTGAGATTCAAGAAGGAAAACACTACTTGAAAATTACAAGGTCCATATACAATCAATGTTAAGGAAGTAATGCTAAAATGAAGATGAAGATCATCAGTGCAGAAAAATTTCAGAAGCTCTTTGGATGGCTCATTCATGAGGGAGGCTATTATAGATACTCACGCTGATAATAGGATTTAAAATTTAAAAGTTATCAATCAAATGCCAATGTCATCTTCACGCATCCTCAAAGAATGAAATATGAATGAGAGAAATTGGAACCCAAAGACCAATGGCATATGTCATGAATAGACAATTTTTATAAAAATGCAGTAATCTCAGAATGGCAGAACAGAATGAAGAAAATGAACCTTGACAAGTATGCCTAGAAGAAAAGATTCATTAAAAGAATAAGAAGCATCAATTTGAAGGGGCTGTGTGGGTAGCAAAATTCTCTTGTAAAGGGTATTTGAAGTCTTAAACTCAGTGATAGTGGTAATGGTGTAGATGGGTAGTGGGGAAAAGATAATATTAGGTTAATCATCCTTATAGTTTCTCAAGTTTATGATTGCCACTGGTGTTTGCAGAGTTCCTTTGCTATGTGGTGGGTAAAGAAGAGTAATCATTAGGAGTGGTAGGTTATTCCATAAAGCAACTATTTTTATATTTCAGAAAATAAATCCTATTTTTTCTTTAATACAGTTATACATTCTAGTGGAGCTCATTTTGACATATTCAAAATGCTTAAAACCAAGTTTTCTCCATTTCAACCTCCTGTGTTTCTTTTTTTTTCCCTTCTCCTCCTTCTCCCTGGTACCCTTCCTCTAGTATGTTAGTATTTTGTCTATTTATGTATTTATTTATTTATTTTTAATTGGTATATTATAGTTATATATAAAAGTGTAGTCCATTGCAATGTATTCATACATGCACATAATTCAATCAATTTCATTCTTCAGTTCTCCCACCTTACACAATGGAGTTATACTTAGTTATAAAAAAGAATGAAATTCTGTTGTTTACTGGTAAGTGGATGAAACTGGAGAACATCATGCTAAGTGAAACAAGCCAGACTCAGAAAGTCAAGGGTCAAATGTTTTCTCCTACATGCTGATGCCGGAGAGGAAAAAGGAATAAAAATGGGGGAGGAGGGCATCTTGTGAAAATTAAAGAGAAATCAATAGAGTAGAAGAAGGGCACAAGGGGGATGGAGGAAGGGCAGGAAAGGGAGTTAAGGCTCATTTCTAACAGTGTCTGTATCATACCACTCACCATTCAACTAAGAGAATGGAAAAATGACGTGTTGCTCAATTCTGTTTTAAACCCAGTGTCCTAGCATCATCAAAAGTCAGAATACATTGTAAGATTACATGCAATTTGCTCTAATTTTTTTTAAGTTTTCTCCAGTGTAATACTGTGAGAACCTCATGGTTTCAGAATAGAAAGAGTAAACATTTTTAGTTTATTGAATGTGACAGGGGCTAAGATTTTTATTTTCTGACCTACATAAATCAACACTTAATCAATACAACTTGGATCAATACTTAAGTGCCTTTGATTAAGTGAAACAAAAACACTTCCATTTGACTACTGACATAAATAAAAAAAGTCAATTTAAACTTATATGGTCAGATAGCATAATATTTGGAAAACACTAGCCATAAGGAATAATTCTCAAAAGGTTATTCATTTTATTCTGATCATTACTGAAACGTGTTGTTTCTGAATCATCTTCATAGCAAAACAGTGGAACTCCCTGATGCACTCAGTAGCCCATTTCCAGGTCTGATGGCTAAGAAAATGCAACACTCTATTCCTTTCACAATATTATTGTTCATCCAAGCTAATCAATACTTCATTTATAAAACCCTTCCAGGCCAAAAATAAACTGGCACATGTTTTTCAAATCAGAAGGAGCATGACTTTGCCTGAGACATTTTAATTTGGCTTCTACTGAGATTAACAGAAGTGGTATGGTTGTAATGGCATGTGCTCCTGGCTTTGGAATCACTACCATGAGCAAGCATAGACCCCAGTAGTGCAAATGGAGAAAAATGGCTTTTCTCCAAGTAGCAAATTTCCTTGAAACATATTCTCTCAGAGCATATTAAAAAGAGCTAGAATGTCTGGTTAGTGTTTAGATCACCTTATAAGATCTCAAGTGTAGGCTACAGATTGTGTACAATAGTAGCCATATAATAAGCCCACTGGGGATTTCAGTCTTGCCTAGACTCATTGTTTTGTCCATCACTCAAAAGATCTCACATGAATTCATTTACAAGGCCATTGTGGTGCCTCCATTTCTAGATTGCTCACAGGGAGCAGGATGTTACAATTTAAAAGCCAAGGACAGTGATGTATATGACAACAATCTCTTGTTCCAAAACCTTAGAAAATATCTTACCCACCTTGATTGTTAATTGTCAGACAGATAACTGAAACTTCCAAATTTTTTTTTCTCTGTAGTAATTTCAGCCAAATTTAGGAAGTATTTTGTAAAACTTGGTCATTTGTAGATATGAGTTATAAAATATTATAATCTGCAGTATATATTTTGTTATAGCAGTGAACCATTATCAGGGTACTAAAATAGAAATCCCCTTCAAACCTATCAGTTTCAGTGTAGTAATATTTTGTCCATTGTCCAACAATAAAATTCTAATTTCTTTCCAAATTAATTGTTAATAACTTTTTTCCTGAACTTGAAGTGAGATTGTGTACATATTTTTATACAAATTAAAATAAACTGTGGATATGGATCTGATCTCACTGGAGTTTGATCCAAACCTACAAATCTTCCAAAGTTCATGTGTCACCACTCTTGAACTTGAATTGGGAATTCCAGCCAGGAGCAGCAGGAAGACAAGAGCCAAGTAAATTATAAGGCCTAATAGTTATTACACTGGGAAGCCCTGGCTGAAAAGCTGGGCCTGGAGCCAGGCAGCTTTTAGATACTAACTCTACACACAAATCATGATCTATATGTCCATTATGGGTTAGAGGAGTAGAGAGTAAAGTTTACAGATAACTTTCCTGAAGAGCTAAATTAAGATTGGCTTATCTCTAATTAAAACTCCACTAAACTCACTCTATTTCATCTCAGTTCTTACAGTATTTTACTAAAGCTTGTACTGATGATTGTTAGCTCTGAAGGGCCTAATGTTTTTCCTAGAAGATACTCATAACAACACAGGCTTTCTATCCACACCTGTTATCAACAGTAAGCAATTAATTAGATTTGAAGTTTCTTGTTTTAAATGTATTATTTTTGTGGACAGGGATATTAGTTGACTACCATAAAATTACAACTTGAAATATTGTAAGAAAATTAAATCTCTCTGATAAGTGGATGATGATACATAAATGGGGGTGGGAGGGAGGCAAGAACAGAGGAAGGATGGATTGCATAGAGGAAAAAGAGGGGTGGGGATGGGATTGGGGGGAAATAACAGAATGAAAAAAACATCATTACCCTATGTACATGCATGATTACGCAAATGGTGAGAATCTACTTTGTGTACAACCAGAGAAACAACAATTGTACTCCATTTGTGTTCAATGAATCAAAATAAATTTTAAAAAACAAAGTTATATTTAGGTTCAAAGATCCTAAATATAATATTCCAGAAATGAATCCCATGAAAAACAGAATACCAAAAATAACAACAAAATTATGTGAAACACAGATAATATATTGTCTTACACTGGTGACAAGGGAGCAGGTAGAAAGAAATTAAGGGGCGATGTTGTTAATCAGAGCCTAAACACCTTTAACAGCACATCACTAGAATAATCTATGATTTGAATGTAAATGGTTTACTTCAAAATACTAAATCTGGAATAAATCATTTCTGTCTTGTTAAAAAAAGAAATTTAATAAACAAAGAAAATGCTACAAAATAATTTACACAAGGATTCAATGACGCAGTCAGAAGTACGGTATATTTCCCCCTTAACTGTGAGCTCATCATACCTTTAATCAGGAGGAATACAACATGCAGATCTCCTCTGTTTCAGATTTCTAAGCTTTAGCTTCCCTTGTTTTGCACTAATGATGTAATCACAAGTTCTTGTTTTTTTTTATTTCTTCCACTTTTCTACAGGTGATATAAAAGGGGATAATTTACTTAGATTTGAAAGATGAAGAGATAGACGTATGTTTATTATGAATTCTTTAACTTGAGCTGCTCCTCATCTTAGTGGAGGTAGCAATCAATGATTTGCAACTGATGATTCCTTGAGCTTTAGATTGTGAAACACTCTAAGGACCCAAATTCCTCTCAAACTAAAACAACAAAGAAAGATAATTCCATAGGATGAGCATATTGATCACTTTGTCAGTCAGGCAAAATGAAAGCTTTTAATTCATCAAGAAAGAAAACAGTGAGAATATTTAATATTGAAATGTTAGATCATATTTTGAAAAGCATTTTAGACTACATTCAACTTAGATTCCACTCAATTCTCATCAATGAAGAATATTCAGTCTATTTTCTTGACCTTCAAACTGTGATTATACATATACATATATATTTCACTATACATATAAATTGAAATAAAAATATTCATTTTTAATTATCTTGTAGGTAAAGTTTTCCAAAGAAGATAAAATACAAGAAATTCCAAATTTACTGCAATTTCTTCTGCAATTCTGTACAATGGCAAAATGTGTTAACAAAGACAGAAGCCAAATGATGATTGGGAAATAATATTTTCAACTCATGAGAGGCAATATGTTAATATCTTTGACATTTAATAATCCCTTACAAATTAATAGAAAAAAGATACCCAATACAGTAGAGACACAGGCAAGGAAATAAACAGGTAATAAACAAAGAAATACAAATAGCTGGCAAACAGGTAAAGATGCTGATCAATTCTCATAATTAAAGAAATTGCATCAAAATGTAACATGTTTATCTATAACATTGATTATAATTTCATTAAGAATTAGAAAAAGAGATATTTTTATACTACCCTAGTAATTGGAACAATTGTTAGAAGATGTTTTGTCAATGTCAAAATACTTACCATTTTAACCCATATTCCTCTTCTAGAAATTTGTTTTACAAACATGTTTCCCAACAATGTTACAGAAAGGTATATATATAAGGACCATCCAGATTTCAATGATACTAACAAAAGTTGCAAACAAACAAAATGTTCACTTATAGATTACTGATTAAGTCATGACACATCTACATCTATGCAATGAGGTTCTAACATCTTAGCAAAGGGCTACCATTTATACAGCTATTGAAAATGATGTGACAGACTTAAGGTCATTCTGTATGATATGTTATTGTGTTAAATGAAGAAGCAAGATGTTGATGACTATTGCAGTATGATCTTGGTGTGACAAAAATGTATTCAGAAGCTCAAAAGATTGGTAAGAACTTGATCAACATAGTGATTATTTCTGGGAAAAGAATAGGAAGTTTTGGGTGGGAGGGAAAGGTTTATTTTTCATTTCACATGTATTCCTGCCTTGAAAAATTTTTAATTGATGTGTTTGCTCTGAGTCTGTAGTAAAAAGGAAATCCAATTAAAAGAATGCAAGTGGCAGAAGGGAAACCATTGAAAAGAGAAGCTTGAATTAGCAGCCCTATAGGAATTGGTGAATGACTAATCAGATGTGAAAACTGGCTCTTATTAATAGGATAGTTTATATATTTGCCACTTAAAATTTTCAGAATAAAAAATCAATCAAAATTTAAAAAAAAAAAAAAGAAAATGTATGTGTGTTAATATGGAAAATAGAATAGATACTAAGTGTTAAGCATGTCGAGAAGAGCTTATGCTGCAGTTGTATGCCATAATCCAATCTGTAATTACATTTGAAAAAGTGGAGAAAGGTGTGTATAAATATATAAAAAGTACTGGTAATGGTACCTTTAGGAACCAGAAAAGAAGACATAGAGAGTTCTAGTTTTTACTTCTTTCTTCAGAACAGTGTAAACAATGAAGCATCTCTTGTCCAAATACTTTAATTCTCATAGTTTATGTGAAAACGGTCCCAAACTGAATCATAATTTCCTCCACAACACTTTCATTTCCAAGTGTATACAAATATTTTTGGTATCACAAATAATTAGCATCATAGAATCTGTTCCAGATTATATTTTATCTTTGGTTTGAGTTTTCCATAGAAGGTCTACATTCTATGTTTCTCTCCATACTGGTATTTTCTGTTATGTAATATTGCCTGATTTCTGTTGAAAAATAAAGCTCAATTTATGCATGTGCACAGTTTTGATATTACAGATTATTTTTGATATTGGTTTGTATTGGTGATTTGAGACAATTTATTAATTCAAGATAACATCCCTTAATAATGAAACTTCATAATATAGACTTTGAATCAACATCAAATAAAAAGTTGATAGTTAACATTTTAAAACTTTCTACTTGATTTTATTTGATCTTATAAAGGGCATTTTAGCTCAGATAAATGACCAATTTGTTCATAATAATTTCAAAACTATCTTAAACATTCATAAGACTGAATACATTTATATATGCATCTCTAACAAGTGTCAACAATCATATAAACATGGTTGTACTACTTTTATTACCTGGATTGCCTTTAGATATTAGGCCTTCAGGACAAAGAGTACCATCTTTGCACAGAATGATTCCCTTGCTGATAAGGACCAATAACTAGTTCAATCCTCAAATGCCACTATATAATATTTTTCTTAAAATAAGTATCTATGTAGAACTTTAATGAATAGTAGAGGAAAAAAGTTACAATAAAATAGCAGGCAGAAAGTTATTTATAATAAATCCATAGAATTAGAGTCACACAATAATTAATTAAAACACTAGAGGCTTTTTGTAGCATGTCAGTGGCCTCATTACCTGTTGGGAAATCTACCTGCTTGGAGGTGTGACAATTAAAATACTGGTTTTTTTTCAGTATTTAACTTAACATACTCTAATGAATATTGCATAATAGTGATCACTGTATGTGAACCATAAGATCTGTTTATCAGTATTCTCAAGGACCCTAAAATAATATCTTGCTTAAAATAAGCATCTATAAATAATACCTATAAAAGAAAATTATATTTCTTTTGAAAAATGCAATCTTCCTTAAAGGGAACAAAGATCACACAAAGTATACTGGAAACACTAATCAATATGTACACAGCTTCAGGTTGTTAAAGAAGTGAATACAAGTAATGAGTCTAATTGTCCTGAATGATATGATAGTATTTTATAGTTTCTCAGTATTCTCACAAATCAATTTGTTGAACTAAGCTCTGCACAAAACAATTTGATGCCTAAATGGACTTTGATAATTTCTTAATCTATTTTTCTATTTCCTAAATACCTAGTGCTTTATTGATAGCCATAAATTAGCCAATTGTTAAATACTTAAGTATTTTACTAGCATATTAATTTTGCACACTAATGAGAGTATATCATGACCTGCCAATACATCTCTATGGTGTGTACTGGCCAAATCATGGCAATTCACATTCCCCTATCTTTTCATTTTGTTATGTTTGGAACCTTCCAACACCTCTCTTCCACATCTTCATAAAATATAAAATAGGCTATTGTGATGTATAGTCACCCCTCTATGCTACAGAACACTAGAACTTACTCCTTCTATTTAATAGTGTTCTAATACCCAAGAGCCAAAATCTCTTTATCCTTCCTCACCCCGACACTTCTCATCCTCTAGTAATCACTATTACACATTCCATATATGAGAGAGAACATATATGTCTCTCTCTGTCTGGCTTATTTACTTGAGATAATATTCTCTGCTTCAATCCATTTTATTGCAATGACAAGATGTTATTCTTCTTTATGGCTCAATAATATTCTATTGTGTGTATACACCACATTTTCTTCATCCTCTCATCTATTAGTGGGCATGTAGGTTAAGTCCTCATCTGAGCTATTGTGAATAATTCCCAATAAGGAGAGAAGTGTAGGGGTCTCTGTGGTTTGCTGATTTAATTTCTTTGGAACAACTAGATCATATGATAGTATACACAATACCTACCCAAAATTAAAATGAACAAACAAAAAAACACAGGAATAAATTTAATGAAGGAAGCAAAATACCTCTACAATGAAAATTACACAATACTAATGAACAGACTGAAGAAGTTACAAAAAAATGTAAAGAACTTCTATGTTCATAAAGGAGAATTATTATAATTATTTAAATGTCCATACTATCCAAAGTGATTTACAGATTCAATACAATCTTCATTAAAACAACAGGGAAATCTTCACAGAACTAGAGAAAATAATCCTAAAATAAATATCGAAGCACAAAAGTCCCT
Source organism: Glaucomys volans (assembly GCA_020662805.1). Lineage (NCBI taxonomy): Eukaryota > Metazoa > Chordata > Mammalia > Rodentia > Sciuridae > Glaucomys > Glaucomys volans. Next base: position 1,280,014 of record JAJEJO010049658.1, read on the forward strand.
AAATAGCCAAAAGCAACCTTGAACCAAAGGCACAAAGCCTGATTTCAACCATATTAGAGCCATGGTAACCCAAACAGCATGCACTGGCATAAAAACAGATGCTGAGAGAATTTAAAACCCAATTTCTGGTCCTTAACTACAAGTACCAGAAGGAATTATGCCACATACAAAGTATCATGGAAAATGCTCCTAAATTTTTATTTTAGAATATGATTTTGCTATTTTTTTACTTAATGCATTATAATTTAATGCACTTGTTAAGAAAAATGTGCTTTAACCTTCTTTGAACTTTTTGGAGAAGTTTATTCATTCACAAATACACTTTATCAATCCAAACATTCAACACAATGAGGTCAACCCATGCAATATCCAGGCTTCTAACTGCTAAGATGCCACAGAATGGCAACTTCCTCCACCTACTAGACATCTCACTGAGTTTTGTTTTCCAAGTAACAATTATTTATTGAGTGCTACTATATGTCCAGCACCTGATCATAATACTTTCCACACAAGTTTATTGGGGGATTTAATGTCATAAAGATTATTGATAAAGCACTTTACACAACGTCTGGCATATAGACCACATTCTATGTATGATAGCTACTGCAATTTTATAGTAGAAAAGGATTTCATCCTTTCGCAATCATAAATATTATATATGACTACCCAGAACTGGAACAAATGCATTCCCTTTTACTTATGATCTATCATGGATCTTTGGGGCATAAATATGTCTTAACATTTTTAAGTTATTCTCTTTTCAGTCCATTGTTTCTCTTTGAACAATGAACCTAAGAGTATTACTCACTATGTAGAACTGTTTTCTCCATCAAATGCTTTATCTGTCCATGCTCCAGCCTCAAGTGTCACTGTATGTTTAGATCAAGTGAATTCAAGGTCAAGAGACAGTTCCTATTGAACAATGCTTATCAAGCACAATAAACTTATATGAATGCTTACACTTCTTTATTCATTATGCTTTTAGAGACTTACATCTCACTTTTACTTTGTATATATAGCAAAACCAGAGACATTTGTGGCACAAATCTAATACTTTTAAAGAACACACTTATGTTAGTCCAAAAATAAGTTTGGTGCACTTTGATAGACAAGGTCATGATGGTAAAGACAGCACTGAACAACAGCAAACATGTGGATTCCTGGGAATGAACTTGCCTCAGGGTGTTAAGTCAGAGGCCAGATCATCCTATTAAAAGCACTCAATGTTTCTTAGGACTTTGGACATTAAAAGAACTGGATTCTGATCCTGACTCTGGCACTGAGCGGGTAGGCTGTTTTCAACTTGATCCAGATATTTTACATCTCTAAAAAGAAAGTTTTGGACTTAATGAATTTGAAGATCTCTTTCAGATAAAAATTCTGATTCTTATGATAATCAGAGCTTTTCCCTGAATATCTAATCAAGAACCAAAACAATGTTAGAACTGGATTCTTGAACCTATGTCTCTGTTGCTTCAATAATTTCTGAATAGGTACAGAATCAAGGTTCAACTCAAAACGACCAATTCTCAGTTAACCATAAAGTAATGATTAGAAATGATGCGTTTAATAAACATAGAGCTCTTACTCAGTATCAAGCATTCTTCTAGGTACTTTAGGGTTTTTAATTTATTGATAACTCAAACAACCATATGAGGTCAGCCATACTGTAATCTTCATTTTGAAGATGAGAAAACTGAGGTAAGTAACTTGACCAAGGTCACACAAGCAGTAATTAGCAGAGCACAATTTCCAATTAATGCAATCTAGTTCATGAATTCTCTTAACCACTATCCCACACAACCTTCCTATATGCTACAAGAAAAAAATTCCCTTCCTTTAACTATCAGGTTAAAATGGTTAAATTTTTGTTTATGTTATTATTTATTATTTATTTATCATTATTAAATTATTGCCTAATTTTTACTAGGATTAAACAGGAATCCTAACATTCACACTTTGGTGGTTATAAAAATCCCTTGTATTCCCCAGAATCTTTAAAGATCATTCTTTGACCACTTGGAAAGGAAAGCAAAAAAAATCATTCAAACTATGGAGATGAAGACTTCAGCAATGGGCAAATATTCAGTGGACTAAAGTTTTTGAGGTAAAAGTCATAGAATTGCTAATTGGTGCAACCACTATGGAAAGCAGTATGGAGATTTCTCAGAAAACTTGGAATGGACCCACCATTTGACCCGGTTATCCCACTCCTCAGTTTATACCCAAAGGACTTAAAGTCAGCATACCAGAGTGATGCAGCCACATCAAAGTTTATAGCAACTCAATTCACAATAACTAGATTGTGGAACCAACATAGATGCCCTTCAATAGATGAATGGATAAAGAAACTGTGGTATATATACACAATGGAATATTACTCAGTCGTAAGGAAGAATAAAATTATGGCATTTGCAGGGAAACGGATGGAGTTAGAGAATATCATGCTAGGTGAAATAAGCCAATCCCCCAAAACCAAAGGTGGAATGTCTTCTCTGATAAGAGGATGATAATACATAACAAGGGAGTTGGCGGGGTAAGAGAAGAATAGAGGAACTTTGGATGTGTAGAGGGAAATGAGTGGGGGAGGGGCAGGAGAAGGAAGGATAGTGGAATGAGACAGACATCATTGCCCTATGCACATGTATGACTACATGAATGGTGTGAATCTGCCACCACAGAAATGAAAAGTTGTATCCCTTTTGTGTACAATGAATCAAAATGTACTCTGTAAAAATAAAATAAAAGAAAGAAAGAAATAGTGCTTCTCCAGGGAGACTTTAAAATTCTTCCTGCAGATTTTCAAAACACTCTGCTGATTACTATGGAATGCACATTTTACCAAGTAGCATACTGAGTTATCTTCATCATTTAAACAGTTCTTTTCAGTCTAAGCTTCTGTGTCATATTTTATGATGTACTAAGTTCAAAATTTCTTTGTTTCACTGCAGGTAACACTGAATATTATTTAATAACACTATCACTTAAATATACATTCTCAGGATAGAGAGTACATCTTTGAAGGAATTTTAGATGTTTAAAAATATAGTTGTTACGTAGATGAATAAATTCACTGCAATTATATAGTATCTATTTGAAGTATACTTTATAAATTTCTCTTTTCACAAAAAAAAAGCTCATGACAAATATTAGGATGTCATTTTTGGTATAACAAAACCAATATCTTTTTCTAATGTCACCAGGTCATATCACATTACAAACAAAAACAAAATTCACATATATGTGAGTGAGATGAGAAGACACAGCCTATTGAAAAGATCACTCATTTAGGAGAAGGTCAATTCTGAATTGCTTAAAATATGCAACATTTCTTTTGGAGAGTGAAGGGTAGAATAGAAAGAGGAAAAATATAGTAATTTAAATTGCATTGCCAATTTTGCTATTTATTCCTGATATATTTATGAGACTAAAGAAATGTAAAGAATCAATTTCTTCCCACACAACCATCTTCTACTGGTTTCATTTGCGAGACTAGAAGGAAAGCACAAAGACTGACCCTCTACCAGGAGCTTTTTCTATTTACATAAATGATAACTGTTACCAAATTAACCTTCATATGCCAAAAGGACTAGGATTATTGAAAATTGTCATTTTCCACCCCCCAAAAAAAGTCATTTATGTGGATGTTTATAGCTAACAAGATTGTCCTACACATTCTACATCATTGTAGAGGTTTTTTTAAAAATTTAAATTTATTTTTTAATTGTTAAACTGCTATGCTCAATCCAGGAAATCTCCTGGAGTAATCTAGTGAACAGGTGCTGCTTGAAGTGACTGCACTTCTCAGTGATAGAAGGAGTTGTGAAAGAGAAATAACTTTTGAGAGGATGGTCTCACACCTAACACTGAAGTAAGAATCTTTTTTTTTTTATTTACTTATTGATTCATTGAACACAAATGGAGTACAGCTATTGTTTCACTGATTGTACACAAAGTAGAGTCACATCATCTGTGTGTTCATGCATGTACACAGGGCAATGGTATCTGTAACACATTCTGTTATTATTTTTACCCCCCACTCCACCCCCACCCCTCCCTTCCCTCTATGCTATCTATCCTTCCCCCATTCTTGCTACCCTTCCCCCCCACATTATGCATCATCATTCATTTATCAGAGAGACCATTCTGCCTTTGGATGATTGGGATTGGCTGATCTCACTTAGCTTAACAGTCTCCAACATCATCCATTTACCTACAAATGCCATAATTTTATTCTTCTTTATGGCTGAGTAATATTCCATTGTGTATATATACCACAGTTTCTTTATCCATTCATCTACTGAAGGGCATCTAGGTTTATTCCATAATCTAGCTATGGTGAATTGAACAGCTATGAACATTGATGTGGCTGCATCACTGTAGCAATCTGATTTTAAGTCCTTTGGGTATAAGCCAAGGAGTGGGATAGCAGGGTCAAATGGTGGATCCATTCCAAGTTTTCTAAGGAATCTCCACACTGCTTTCCAGAGTGGCTGCACCAACTTGCACTCCCACCAGCAATGTATGAGTGAACCCTTTTCCCCACATCCTCGCCAACACCTGTTGTTGCCTGTGTTCTTATTAAAAGACATTCTAATTGGGGTAAGATGAACTCTTAAGATGGTTTTGATTTGCATTTCTCTTATAACAAGGGATGTTGAACATTTTTTCATAAATCTGTTGATTGCTTGTAGATCTTCCTCTGTAAAGTGTCTGTTCATTTCCTTGGCCCATTTATTGATTGGGTTATTAGTGTTCTTGGTGTAAAGATTTTTGAGTACTTGGTAGATTCTGGAGATTAGTGCTCTATCTGAAGTGTGTGTGGCAAAGATTTTCTCCCACTCTGAAGGCTCTCTCTTCACATTGCTGATTGTTTCCTTTGCTGAGAAGAAGCTTTTTAGTTTCACTCTATCCCAATCATTGATTCGTGCTTTTATTTCTTGCGCTTTGGGAGTCATGTTAAGGAAATCCGGTCCTAGGCCAACATGATGAAGATTTGGACCTATTTTCTCTCCTATTAGGTGCAGAGTCTCTGGTCTGATTTCTAGGTCCTTGATCCACTTTGAGTTGAGTTTTGTACAGGGTGAGAGATATGGGTTTAGTTTCATTTTGCTGCATATGGATTTCCAGTTTTCCCAGCACCATTTCATCCTCTGAGAGAGAAATTAGGAAAACTACCCCATTCACATTAACCTCAAAAAAAAAATAAAATATTTGGGAATCAATCTAACAAAAGATGTGAAAGACCTCTACACTGAGAACTACAGAACACTAAAGAAAGAAGTTAAAGAGCATCTGAGAAGATGGAAAGATCTCCCATGTTCTTGGATAGGCAGAATTAATATTGTCAAAATGGCCATACTTCCAAAAATGCTATACAAATTCAATGCAATTCCAATTAAAATCCCAATGATGGACCTCATAGAAATAGAGCAAGCAATCATGAAATTCATTTGGAGGAATAAGAGACCCAGAATTGCTAAAGCAATCCTTAGCAAGAAGAATGAAGCAGGGGGTTTCACAATACCAGACCTTCAACTATACTACAGAGCAATAGTGACAAAAACAGCATGGTATTGGTACCAAAATAGACAGGTAGATCAATGGTACAGAATAGAGGACACAGAGACAAACCCACATAAATACAGATATCTCATACTTGACAAAGGAGGCAAAAACATGCAATGGTGAAGTAAGAATCTTAACAAAGGGATATTTTAAAAACTGTTTGATGGGCAGGATTGTGTGGAAGGACAGTGGGGAGGGAGAGGCAGTCAAACACAGTGTTTAAAGCTGAGTTTGGGGAGTAGAGTGGTTTCATGCCAATCTTGGCCACTTACTAGCTGTGTGGCCCTTGTCAAGTCAATTATTCTCAATAACCTCTATTCTCCTCATCTTTAGAACAGAGAGAACAGTTCCATTAATGAAATACAGAACATGAACATAATTTTATTCTTCATTATGGCTGAATAAGGCTTCATTTTGTATACATAGCACATTTTCTTCATACATCCATCCATTGATGGACACCTAGGCTGGTTCCATAGTTTGGCTATTGTGCATTGTGCTGCTATAAAAATGGGTATGCATGTATCACTGTAGTTAAGATGACTCTAATTCTTCAGGATAAATACTGTGGAATGGTACAGGTAAGTCACATGGTGATTCCCTTCATATAGATTTCTATTGTGGTTGTACTAACTTACAATCCCACCAACAGTATAAAATTGTTCCTTTTTTTCCATATCCTCTTTATACACCAAAACTCACATGGGATTAGCTTAAAGAAAAAGAAAAACAAAAACAAAAACAACTTTGGGTCTAGGTTAGACAAATAGAAAGAAATGGCTAGGGAAAAATGAGTTTGTGTGGACTTTTGATGAAACTTCTTTTAGGGATCTTTTAGTTCCACAGAAGAAAGGGAATATCTCCCCACTTTGATTTGTCACAAGCTTTAAGGACAGACTATAACTAAGGAGTTATTGTTGTGACGCCAGAAACATAGACAGTTGTGCTGACATAGGTGTAAGATAAATCATCATCGCTTGGGAAGACAATACAGGAGTGATTGAAAATGTAGACTCCAGAGTGAGCAGACCTGTTAAGGACTGGACTCCAACATGTGCTCACTGTATGTATTTGAGGAAGCAGAAGTACCTCTCTGAAGTTCAATTTCTCACCCTTAGAAAGAAAACAGGATAAATAAGATTGATGTGAAAATAAACAAATGAATGTTTATTTAATGCTTACCACGAAAGGCCAGTTACTCTTATTATAATTTTGTCAGAAGTATTCTAAAATGCTTATTTAAATACTTCTACTAAAGTAAAAAAAAAATTTCACCTTTATACACTTTTCCCACAGCCATCCTAACCTTGTTACCTCAACTTCATCTGTACTATTACAATCTACTTCTAACTAGTTGTCTAGTGTCCACCTGTATTTTGGAGGGAGGGATTGAACCCAGTGCTTCACACACTAGGCAAGTACTCTACCACTGAGCTACAACCCTAGCCTCTACCTATGTACTTCTTAATACTAGTCTTTACGAAGTGATCAACATGACTTTTTCAAAACCCTCCAATACCTTTTCACTGTTCAGAATAAAATGCAAATATTTCACACTAGCTCCTAGGACATTTCATTTCTTTATGCAAAACCAAATGGATGCCTGCTTTAGACTCTTCACACTGGTTAATCTCTCCACCTATAATATTACCGTCCCAGAAACTGTTCTTCCCAGTTACAAACTTCTTAACACAAAGAACTCCTCCTTACCCTTTCACTTACATCTTCACAATGTCCTATTGTATTTGCATCATAGTACCAGATTATACCCTTAACTATTTGGTTGTTAGATTATTTTCTCTCATATTATTCATGACAGTAAGAATTATGTCCTCAGATTTTCAACTTTTGTAAAATCTTTCAACCACTCTGCAAGTATTGTTGTTTTTTTTGTTTTGTTTTTGTTTTTGTTTTTTTAATTCTTACAAAAAGAATCCTGGGCTTTGGGATGTAGTTTAGGGCACTTGCCTAGTATGTAACAGGCTTTGGGTTCAATCCCAGTACAAACAAATAGAAAAAAATATTTTATTGATCCCACATACAATTTCAGCTAATACCACTTTTTTCTTTGTAACCTATTTATGGAAGAAAATTTTAAGTAGAGGTATTAGTCTAATGAAAGAATACCAGGAAATCGAATGAGATGGTCAGTTAAAATTACCTAATAGGTAGTTGACAATATATGTCTTTTATTTCCCCTGCATTCTCTTCTCGCTCCATTTCAGTGCATTCCCATACTTGACAAGACAGAAAGAGAAGAAATATGTTCCCTGTGATACTTTATAATTGACAACTTTTACTTTTTTAGAGATGTAATGAATAGAATACTCTTCAAAATGTCTCCATTCTAAAGAAATATTTTAAGACCCTTTAAATATATTGATGACAAGTGAATCTTCTTAGATATTCAGTACCCTTACCCCACACAGCCAGACCAAAATCTCCATTTTAAAGTATTTAACATGGAATCAAATGTCACAAAACAAACAAGAGTATCGCTTTCATGGATTAAGCAGTTATAATGTTCTCTCAGGTAGACTTGATTTACTACATAATGGTTCATGCCTGAAAGCTTTTAAAGGAAACGCATATTTTAAAAAAAAATCACAATGGCCAAGACAAGGACTTCTGAGTGATGTTCTATTGAACACACAACCAAGTTACACAATTAGAAATATTTGAATCTATGACCATAACTTCCCAGGCAGAAAAGATCCTTCTCATACTTAATCCACTTGTCTCCCCTTCTTCCTTCATAAAGAATGAATCTGATTGTGAGGTTCTCATTATGAATTATCCTTTGTCACATTGTTATCGTTCTTTTCTTATTTACCACCTCTGCAAAAATATTCTGCAATATAGATTCCAGATAATGAACACTTTCTAAAACAAAGCAGAGTTCTGGAGAAGCTGTTACTAATGTGAATTTTTCAGATAGCTGTGTAAATCTATAAATTTTGAAGATACATTTTCTTCATGTTTAATTTTTGTTGTTGGTTTTTGGTATTAGGGATTAAACCCGGGGATGCTTTACCACTAAGCTACATTCTAGCCCATTTTATTTTTTATTTCCAGACATGGTCTCACGAAGTTGCTTAGGGCTAAGTTGCTGGGGCTGGTCTTGAACTTGTGCTCCTGCTGCCTCCTCCTAAACTCTGGAATAGCAGGTGTACACCACTGCAGCTGAAGATAATGTTTTTAATGTCTTCAACATTTATATTTTAAAGAAATTTTTGTGTATATTTGAAGTATGCATTGGTCATCTCAATTTTTTTTTTCATTTGTTGATTCATTCATTCAAAATTATTTAGAATTTATGTCCTTCCCACCTACACAACTCAATTTTAACTTAAGTTGTTTTGGAAGTGGAAAATAGATTTTATATTAATTACATATTCATCAGCACAAGATTTAAATGCACATAGATTTTTTTCCATTTTGTAAAATAGATAATAATAGTAGAGCTCTAAACCACTCACCCAAGTTGAACTCTTTGAATTGCTTACTGTTATGGGACTAGGGCTTACCACTGATTCTATGATGTTGGGAGATTCTCATTCAATCTGAGTTTGTTTCCATCAGAATCTCAGCCTATGAATAGTAGCAAAAACAAGACTACATTCAGTTAATTACAGAAATATATTTTAAGTGTTCTAATAATCAAATTTAACATGAAGTAGTTAGGTGGCTCTTTTATTTCTTCAAGTTTTCCTCAATATAATTCATTTCCTTTGTTTAATTTTTAAATTTTTTAATTTCTTCTAATTAGTTACACATGACAGTAAATGTCTTTATACATTTAGATAAGTCATTCATAAATGGAGTATAAGTTCTCATTTTTCTGATTGCACATATTGTAGGATCACATTGGTCATGCAGTCATGTATGTACACAAGGTTATAATGTCTGTTTCACTCCACTTCCTACCCCCATACTCCTTTCCCTCCCTTCACTCCTCTCTACCTAACCTTAAGTAACTCTATTCTTCCCTAGCCCCACCCCCAATTTATTGGTAATTAGCATCCACATATCAGAGAAAACATTTTGCCTTTGGTTTTTTGGGGTTTGGCTTATTTCGCTTAGCATGATATTCTTTAACTCCATCCATTTACCAGCAAATGTCATAATTTCATTCTTCTTTAAAGCTGAGTAATATCCATCATATATATAGTATACATATACATATAAATTTTCTTTATCCATTCACCTGGTGAAGGACACCTAGATTGGTGCCATAGTTTAGCTATTGTGAGTTGAACTGCCATTAAACATTGATATGGCTACATCACTGTACTATGCTGATTTTAAGTTCTTGGATTTAAACCAAGGAGTGGGATGTATGATCAAAGGGTGATTCCATTCCAAGTTTTCTGAAGAATCTCCATACTGATTTCCATAATGGTTGCACCAATTTGCATTCCCACCAGCAATACATGAGTGTACCTTTTTCCCCACATCCCTGCCAACATTTATTATTACTTGTATTCTCAAAAAGAAACAATCAATAATATGAAGAGAGAGCCTACAGATTGAGAGAAAATCATTACCACATGCACCTCAGATAAAGCATTAATTTCTAGGATATATACAGAACTCAAAAACCTTAATATCAAAAAATAACCCTATCAATAAATGTTCACAGAAGAAATATAATCAATCAACAAATGTATGAAAAAATGTTCAATGTCTCTAGCAATTAGAGAAATGCAAATCAAAACTACTCTAAGATTTCATCTCACTCCAATCAGAATGACAATTATCAAGAATACAAGCAATATACTTCATTTCTACTAGCACAACAAAAAGTATTTATTACTATTAAAATAATCATTTACAAATTAATATTTATAAATTATTGATATATATGGTTTCCACCTTTAAAATTCCTCTTATTTATGTGCATGAATCCTTCACATAATGCTTTAATTATCTAAACTCAAGTTTGATCTTTACACCCAGAAACACACACCCCTTAATAATGATGGTAAAACCATATTTTTCCTGAATTATATTTACTTATCATTCCTCTTAAGGAGAAATGAATATTTCTATACTATCAATTCTGCTCAAATAATCACATGAACTTAAAATAAATTAAAAGAACTTTTAAGGTGTATTGAAAATATACTTTCAAAAATAGCATCAAAAAATAAGACAAAGAACCCAAAATGGAGAGAACCAAGTTATTATGGAAAGCTGGAGACCACTAAACAGAATAATAAACAGATAGCCAGAATACTAAATAGGAAGGACCAGTCTAAGTACTCAAATTGTATTCTCCATGTACAATTGTGAAATCAGTAATGCAAGGCAAGGAAAATATACTTATCACCATTCTTGTCGACCACAATTCAGCATTACTCATTGAGGATGAAGTACCAAAATACCAAAAGGAATGTTAAAAAAGTTTCAACTATAACTTGAATAGGTCAATAAGAATGGCATGAATGTCAAAGAGAATATTTTAGAGGGAATTTCAGAATATATCATTGCACAAACAATGAAATTATATTTATTTTTAGCCAGGCACGATGTTGCAAGTCTGTGTAGCTTGGGAGGCTGAGGCAGGAAGATGGAGAGTTCAAAGTCAGCCTCAGCAACTTAGTTAGTCCCTAAGCAATTCAGTGAGATTCCATCTTTAAAGAAAATACAAAAAAAGTGGGAGTTCTGGGGATGTGACTCAGCAGTTAAGCACCCCTAGGTTCAATTTTTTTCTGGTACAAAGAAAAAAAAAAGCAGAAATTATATGTTTTTAAAAATCTACTGTTTGCAATGCTGACTTAAATTGAAATAATAATACTTTTTATTGGGAGATGCTTAATAAATGCCATGCTCTACCAGGTGAAGGTAGTACAGAGGTATTAGTTTCTACCTGTATCAATCTCACAATTGCTTTGGAGACATAATATGCATATTCAGAAAAAGGTAGAAAACAGTAGCTCATTTGAAATCCTAATGTTGAATTGTAGGAGCCAAGAGTACAAATAAATTTTTAAGCAGCAAGAATATGTATGTTGCACTTTTGTTTCCAAAAGGACAATTTTTAAAAATGACCCAAAATACTCCCTCTCTCCAAGCCCTGAGACATTCTGTTCTTCCTTTCAGAATCAGTCACCAGTTTTTGTTCCTATCTATTCCTAAAAAAGTTTCATATCTATATCTATATATCTATAGATATAGATATAGATATATACACACACATATACATATTCACTTTTTTTCTGTATTCTCTATCATCACTGCTCTGGGTCAGGTTTCCCTCTCTCTCATCAATAACCTCCAACTTCTAAAAAATTTCTTCTACAAATTTTAGGAAGCACTTGCTCAGTTTTCAGGTGATTTCTAGAGAAGTGAAGATGACAGACACTGTTCTTGCAATCCTGGGCAGGATGTCTCTTCCTCATCACTTCTCTCACAATACAACACTGAAGTTAGGGACATGAGGATACCTTACTCCTACCAAAATCATTTAACATCTCCCTTATCTATGGTGTTCATTCAAGATTCCATAGCTTGTTAAACCAAGTATAACAGAAGAAAATAAGAAAGTAATAGATATGTTTTTACTTTTGAATTTTCAGTGCAACCAACAAAAATGCAAAGTTCCTGTTGTCAGTAGTATCTACATGTTATTTTTTCCTGCTTGGAGGCTAGAAGGCCCTGGAATAGCTGCTGTGTGCTTTGGTATAATTCTGAGGTACACAAGATAATCATAACAAGGAACATACTACTGGAGTACCTACCTGCATTCTTAATGAATCTTTCAAGAGTGAATTAATTAATAATTAATTAATACAAGCCCTTTTCATCCAGCTCAGGCCTGATCACAGCTGAAGGAGGAAGCCATCTCCAATTACATCAAACCATCTTACACTCATCTTTCCTCTTATTTTTTTTTTTATTTTTACAGACTGCATTTTGATTCACTGTACACAAATGGGGAACAACTTTTCATTTCTATGGTTGTACACAGTGTAGATTCACAACATTCATGTAATCATACATGTACGTAGGGTAATGACATCTGTCTCATTCCACCATCTTTCATACCCCTGCCCCCTCCTCCCTCTCCTTTTCCTCTATGTAATCTAAAATTCCTCCATTCTTCTCTTACCCCCACCTCCAACACCCATTACATGTCATCATCCACCTATCAGGGAATGATGGTTTTTTGGTTTTGGGGGATTGGCTTTTTACACTTAGCATAATATTCTCCAATTCCCCCCTTTTACCTGCAAATGCTGTAATTCTATATATATTCTCATCTTTTCTAACTCATCTGGATCAAGATTCCCACCCTAACTATGCCCCACACACAACCCCCTTCTCTGGCCTATTTCCCATGCTCACCTTTCACTTAGCTTTCTACCTGGTGAGTTTCTGATAATATTTAAGTCCAGTGCAGCTATTACTTTCCTTGTCCAAATTTCTTCAACCCACAATACAAAGTTGTCCCATTTTTAAGTTTCCATACTTTGTTATACATATTTCTACCATTGCACAATTAATTATATCTTTATTATTATTTCATTGCTTATCTTTCACATTAGGTAGTAAATTCTTCATAAATGTTTTTAGACAAGTTCTTCAACACAAAGTTAAAGCTCATGAATGTTTGTCAAATCCAAGAATGAATTAATGGTGTATCTTTACTTATTAAAACATTGACACTATCTTTTTAATTAAAATATATTTATTTGCCCCAAAGGAGAGGAGATACTTCAACACTACCAGTCAACTCTCTAATAAAATGTCCTCAATATATATTGTTTTTATGTTTATTCAAATTAATGCATCAGTATTAATAAGTTTAGTTTAAATGTCCAAGGATGTTCTTATTAATAATGTGATTGTTTTTATTTTTATTTGAGGCTAAAAATGATTGAAGATGTAGTTAAAGATGCAATTAAGTATTTGAATACTCTTTTGTCATTACAAATAAAATGTTTTATTTTTCTTCAACACTCTAACAGAAAATTTACCTATTTCATATGAGCCTATTTATAAATTTTTGAGGATTAGAAATTGGCTATCAGTGAGAAAGAACAAGAACTTGAATTAAATAAAAGTGTCATGTTCCCAATTTCAATACTGTAATTGTTTTATTACTATATAATCTTTTTTTATAGAGTTGGTTATGATGAGAAGAAAAATTGATTTGATATATCAATTTACTCCATTGAACATGGAAGAAGAGATTTATAAATTGTATAAAGTTGTGATGATGATTTTAAGAATTTATTCAATCAGCAATTAAAAATTATGCACAGGGGGACTGGGGATATAGCTCATCTGGTAGAGTGGTTGCTTGGAATGCACAAGGCTCTGGGTTCAATCCCCAGCACCACAAAAAAATATATAAATAATTATGAATTTAAAATTTGAGAAATACAAATCAAAAACTGCATGCTGAGGTTTTGTTTTGAATGTATTTTAAAATGTGCATCTTATTAAAAGTACTAATATTTGCTGACAAGCGTATGTATAGAAATTGCAAGATTGTCATTCCTCAAAGAAAAGCCACTTACAAAACAAGGATGTAGAATTTGAAAAAGGGATTAATCAGTTTTTAAAAGTAATCACTATAGTCTAAAAAAAGCAATCGGGGTTATTCTACTGTCTGTTAGATTTGTGGGGCTAACTTCTCTCTCTGTAGACTCGCGCAGCTCCCATGGAAGCCAAGAGGAGGACAGAGGTTGATCTATGCTGTCTGACATTCACCTCAGACACCATTTAATAAGGAAGGCTTTCCTGTTCTAACTGGGTCACAATTAGTCTGGCTCCTCAAAGTCCACCAAACCAGCTTTTTCTAGTCACAATAAAATTAATTTTTAAATGGAATCTATTTCATCAGAGTTGCTGGCAGTGAAGGCAGTACCAAACAGAAAGTTTTGTCTGTGAAGAGTTCCATTTTTGTTAGAACTTAAGTATTTCAAAGAATATAGTCATAGTAATCAAAATGCCATCTCTTTGTCTCTGTCTCTGCATCTCTTTGTCACTGTCTCTCTCCTTCCTCACCCCATATCTCTCCGGAAGCTGGAACTCATCCTAGACTAACAGAATCAAGAGAGATTTAGAGATCATTGTGACTCAAGAGGGAAATAAATTTAAATGAAACCCAGGTAATTGTTTACCTGTTTTCAAAAGTCATCCCTGAAGGAGACCAAAGAATTCCACTTGCTAATTCACATCACTATATTAGCAGCATCGGAATGTGGTAGGTTTAGGTCATCCTTAAATATTTAGTGAATAAAAAAAGCCTGAAAGAAGAGTGAAGAAAAACATCAAATTTGATTTATCCAATATCATAATTAAACATTTCATGTCTAAAACCAACATCCCTCAGATTAAGGTATGACAAATTATGAGTGAATCCCACGTAGAAATCCTCGGCATCAATTCTTTAGGTCTGTTGGCCTCAGGTTCCCATCACGACCTCTGCTCTCTCCTGTGACAGTTCTGGTCCTGCTCTCCCAGTTTTTCTTCAAAGCATTCATCCTTGTCTAATCTACTATAGTTAATTTATTTGTTTCTTATGTTCTCTCTCTGCCATGCATTTCCTAAAGGGTAGGGATTTTTCCCTAATTTTCTCACTATTCAATCTCAAATGTTTAGCACAATTGCAGACATAAAATAGGCACAGAAAAATAATTATTTAATAAATTAATTCATTAATTGCTTAGAAAAGGCATCATCACATATATTTTTCACAAGACTGAGGTCATATCACAGATGTATATTCAATATATGAAAACTTATTCTATTTTTTCTAGCCTAGACATAGTTGTAATATTTAGAAAATGAAGGGAGAATATGTGGTATTTTGTAAATTAACTGAACAAGGAGATGAAGATAAAAAGATGATCGGCTTGTTAAAAATGCATATTTTGGGCTGGGGATATAGCTCAGTTAGTAGAGTTCTTGCCTTGCAAGCACAAAGTCCTGGGTTGTTCATTCCCCAGCACCACAAAAAAAAAAAAAAAGCATATCTTTATTTTATTCCTTCATAAAACAATTGCTATCAGGGCTATCATAAAACCATGCTGAATGTACAATTTAGAGGAGTCATAGAGACAGAGAATGATGGATGTTGATCTTTGGACATCCTGTTGGGTGTTCTGTATAACTGTCCTAGTGGTTACATAAATGACCTTCTATTTTCATTAGCATTGTGATACTCAGCTAGCAAAATATTTAATCTAATTTGATTGATAAAAGTAGTTCATAATTATTTGTTGCATTTCATTTTATTTTTCCTGGAATAAAATATTTCTGTGGAAGCCAAATGGAAACATCAATTTTGAATACAGCCTAATTCATGGCTGAACTTTTATTTCTCTTTTAAGGAAAAGAGATTGAGTAGTTGCATAGCATCATCAGCAAATTTGCCATATTGAATGGCATCAACCAATCAAAAAGGATAGGCCTGGATTATACTAGTGAAAACAGCACAAACTAGTGGGTTTATTGAGCTTTGGAGAGAAAAAGCAAAGGGAGTTTCTGACCACTTATGATAGAATGTTAATAGCTCATACCACTCAAGCACTGACAGCTCTGAAGTGAGGGGCCACTAATCTCTGTTTGTAATATCCATAGTTGAAGGCAAAAAGGTACGTATTCCTTCCTAAGCACGGGATAAACATTGGTTGTCTAAAAATTTCGGGAATGTTCTACATGTCTGAAAGTCAGAGAAAAAGACAGCAATGGACAAAGATTCCTTTTTTTTTTTCAATCCTGAACCAAAATATATGATTAACATGGAATGCATTTTTCAAGGTCAATCAATTCACCAGTGAGCTGCCAAAAAGAATAACTGTATATGTTCTCTGAACAATTTACATATACATTTTAATGAATGTTTTACATCTACATGTAGACAGGGTTATGCTAAAATAGTCTGTTTTTATTTTTTATTTTTTAGTAAACCAAATCATGAAAGAATTTTTTCTTGGAAGCTAATGCTTCAAATCTAAAATGGAATCTGTTCATTAGTTCTACGATATTCAGGACTATAAAAAGGAGGCATTTTAACAGTCCCAGGCTCAATTAGGAATCAAGTGTTATCATGGCAGAAACCCAGCATGCATGTTGTTCTCAGAAAGTTTGGATGGTGTTATTTACAATTTGTTCCTCAGAGAAAGCATAGAAAGAAAGAAAGAAAGAA